>CM060180.1:47598993-47811852 GCA_030549775.1 Tamarix chinensis | reverse complement strand
GAAAGTAGCATTGAACATAATATACATAGAATTCCACCTATTTTCAATGTCCAAACATAACATTCTCTTGGACTATAATTTCTCTTGCTCAACACAAGTCTTGAATTTACTCAATCTATGGGGAGATGATCTCATATATCTCATAGCATATCAAACTCTAAGAATATGATCGCTAGACTGTTTCAACCCCTCTTTCATAACAAGGCTTAATATATGAGCAATATATCTGATATGTAATAAAGATCCATTTAAAACTGACTCACCACAACCAGTGTTTGAAAAGGCTTAAGGTGCACTTAGGCGCTAGGGGGTCTTGGAGCCTAGGCTCTAGGCGCAAGGTGAAAGGCGAAGGTGCACGCCTAGGCAATGTGAGGCACCAAAATTACTCAAAAAAGCTAACAAATAATTAAATGACTAAGTTTTCAGAAAAAAGTATACCATAACAAGAAAATACTTATAAAAATAGCAACCTATGAGTTTAATACTACCAATAATAGTAAGCTACTCAAAAAAACATTGTCCTCTATAAGTAAATCTTTATCCTCTAATGCATCTTATTCTGATTCTGACCCATTACCAATACTAGTAAGCCTGTTTGTTTTTCCCTATATCTGCAAAAAATATATGCAGATATACCTTTGTTTTTCCCTAATGCCTTATCCATTTTTATTTTTTTTTGCAGATGTAATTTTTCTTTTCTAGTTTTCCCCGATTCTCTCTTTATTTTTTGGCAGATGTAGTGATATGATACATTGTTTTTTTTCCTTTTTTTTGCATTAGGAAGAAAAAATATCTGTAAAAAATATATAGGACAAGGGGGACCAGGGGGAGAGTAACTGAATATAGTTTAAAAAAATATAGGACGAAAAAAGGCATATATGTGCAAAAAATATGGGGGGGACCAAGGGGCAACCGAGCAAGGGAGAAAGAAAAATACGTGTCTTTGATAACAGAAAGTGTGGTGTGGTGGACCGTGGACGTGGATCACTTGCTTTCTCTGGTTCTCAAGTCTTAGCTTGTTAGGACCATAATAACTATTTCTTGCTTTAAATTGGTGATAGCAGGCTCTGCAGTCTCTACAGCCTGATTTTACCTTTTCTAAAATAACTCTTGCTCTCCCCATTTTCCATGTTAATTGCAGAATACTTTCAATGCAATTAAGACTCGAAATAGGCTTACCTTTTTCCAAAAAATGACTATTTAACTCCCATAAGTCCCTGCAGTCCTACATGTAATTTTGTTTTCTGCTGAAAAGCTTTTTTTACCCCTATTCCCTGAGTCCATACTCCCTACGTGTCTATTGAACTCCCAAGTCCCTGCTTGATTTCATGCTAAGGCATGTGCCTCATCGCCTCTGCACTTAGCGCCTTAGGCGCGCCTTATACGTGCTTCACTTGCCTAGCCTCGCCTAGCACTAAAAACGCCCCTCCCCCATTGCCCTACGCCTTGCGCCTTAGGCGAGCCTCAAGAGCGCTTCTTCAAACACCAACCCCAACCATTGAGTCCTTCTTTCAAATAATCAATGCACTTATCATTTGAACTTGCATTATCAACTAGTAAAGTTAGCACCTAATCAATAATCCAATCAATTAAACATCTTTCAATAGATCTACCAATAATCTCGCCGGAATGACTAGCAATTGAACCAAAATTAATAATCTTTTTATGAAATTTCCAATTCTTATCAACAAAATGACCTGTGAGGACCATGTAACTCAAATTTTGACAAGAAGTCCATGTATTAGTGGTGAGACAAATTCGACTTGTGCATCTCTTAAAAAATGCCCTCAACTTTATTCTCTCCCATAAAAATTTATAACGCATCTCTAGCAACAGTAGTCCAAGAAGAAATTATTGCTCTAGGTTGTGTCTTTTCCATCTACCTTCTAAATCCCTTCCTTTCTACAAATCGAAAGGGAAATTCATCCAAAATTATCATTTCAACCAATGCTTTTCTATACTCTTCTCGGTTAAATTTCCAATTAATAACACTAGTTATCGCGGATGATGGAAAACCACCATCACAATAAGATGCATTCATTTTTAAAATATTCTCATCTATATTCACGGGGTACTTCTTAAAACTCTTTAAATAATTACTCAAACTTGAAGTGCCTTTAGAAGGAGCGGCCACATATTAATTGTTACAATAAATACAAATTGCATTTTGATCATTTTTATTATCATGATATTTTTTTTTAAAATGATCCCAAACCCATGATCTATACTTTTTTTTTCGGTGGCCCACCATCATTCCTACTTTCTTTAGAAGCTTCAAATTGTTCATTTGAAGTAGGTTCTAATGGGGGCAGAGGAGGAAATGGGAAAGGAGTCATCATTTCTGGTGATATACATGGTGTCCCGCTTTCGGCATTTTCAATCTCATTCACTAATTCTATGTTATTACTACATGCTAGACTGCTAGTGCTAGTGTTAGGTTGCTAGTTGTAACAATTACATTTTATGAACAAAAATAAAATGCAATTAATACTTATGAACAAATATTAATCATCATAAGCTGTATTCATTTATACTAACATAAAAAAAAATTAGAGATAGATATTATGTTGGATAAGGCCGCAACATATGATCCAAATAGTTTGTAGTTACTAGTTAAATGCAGACATGACTAACTAATAAAAAAAAAATCAAAGATAAATATGTTGGATCAGGATGTAACATATGATCCAAAGAGTTGGTAGTTACTAGTTAGATGTAGATACATCTAACTAATATAATAATAATAAACAGAGATAATTATGTTAGATCAGGCGGCAACATATGATCAAAAGAGTTGGTAGTTACTAGTTAAATGCAGATACAACTAACTAATATAAAAAAATTCAAAGATAATTATGTTGGATCAGGCAGCAACATATGATCCAAAGAGTTGGTAGTCACTAGTTAAATGTAGATATAACTAACTAATATAAAATAAAAAATCAGCGATAATTATGGTGGATTAGGCAACAACATATGAACCAAAGAGTTGGTAGTTACTAGTTAAATGCATATACATCTAACTAATATAAATTTAAAAAAAAATCAGAGATAATTATGTTGGATCAAGCAAAAGACAGATAACTAAACTAACTATAATTTTGTTTGTTTTTATGAAGAGAATTGAGTAATCAATAGAAGTGTGATAGGTATTGAAATGCCCCGAAACTTTCTAATTTTATAAATTATATTTAAATGCTATTTTATTAGAAAAATTATTTAAATAACTTACTTTTATTAAAAGAAAAAGGAATTTATTAGGAAAAATTTAGAAGAAATTTAGAAGTATTTTAATTAGGAAAAATTTGGGTATTTTAGCTAATTAAGGATTTCATTTTAGAAATTAATTAAATAAATTATTTAAAATAAGGAGGATAAAATATTTCAAAATTAATATGAATTTTATTAATAATTTAATTGGAGAAAATTAGGGTGTTTTGTTAATTAAAATAGAATTTATGGAAAACCTTTTAAAAATCCTAATTTAGCCTAAAAAGGGATTTAAATATTATTTTATTTAAATATTATAATTTTTAACTATCCCAAATATTTTAATGTAATTATTTAACCCAACCCTCCTATTTTTATTTTTCCCTTTTTACTTCTTCCTTTTCTTTCTTTCCTTCTTTTTCTTTTTCCTCTCCTTTTCCCGTTTGGGCTGCCATCTCCCGCGGCCCAAACTCCTGCCTTCTTCCTTCTTCGGCACGGCCAGCCCTCGCCGTGCATCCTTCTTCCGCCCCACACCACACTGCGTTTTAACTCTTTTTTAATTGAAACTCGAAGTTTCATTTAAACGCCTTCGACCCGTGCCGACCGCCCGACCTCCTCCCTTTTCTTTCTTTTCTTTTCCTCTGGACCGACCGGTCCAGCCCCCCATCTCCTTCCTTCTTCTTCCCCGACGCCGCCAGCCTGCAACTCCGCCGCCCAGCCGAGATTTTCGCCGCCAACTTTGCCGTCGATCCGACCAATCTTTCTCCTCTCTCCCTCACCGATTCAACAGCCTCATCAGCCCAACCTACTTCTCCCTTGTTCTCGTATGTTCTACCCTTTCTCCCAGCCAGCTACCCTCCTGCCGTTTTGATTTCTGCCGGCCAACCTCGCCACCGGCGACCGGAACCCTATCTTCCCTATTTCCTAGCCGATCCACAAAACCCTACCCTCTCTTCTAAAGCTTATAAATACCCTCGTAAACAGCCTTGTATTGAGCTTTTGTCTCCTGCCCAGAATTTCCCATCCTTCTCGCCGCCACCCCTTTAGACGTGTCGCCCGCCGCCTCCGGCCAACTTCGTCGCCATCCCTAGCCACTAAACTCTTCCTTGAATCTTACTCTAGCTAACCAAACCTCCCTCACCCTTCGATTCTTCCTTCATAAGCCGACCCAGCTGTGCAAAGTTGCCTTCCCAAACAACCCTTTCTTCCACCTCCGCCACCCTTTGCGCCGCCCTTAGCCACCTCTTCAGCCATTTCTGCCTCTTCTTTCACCTCCAAAATCTTCTGCAGACCCTCCTATATCTCTCCATACCTTTATTTTCCTCTTTCTCCCTCTCCTCCTCTCTCTTTCTCCTTCTCCTCCATTCGGCCACCACCATCGCCGCCGTGTGCCGCCACCCTCATTCTGTCCCTCTCCTTCTGGGAAACTCAAAACACCCCAGCTCCCATCTTAATTCTCCCTATCTTATGCCCAGCATGCAACTTTCCCCTCTTTCTTTTCTTTTTCCGGCCACTGTCGCCGCCATCGTGAACCACCGCCGATGCCGCCTATCCCCACCAGCCTATGGTTGAACCCTAGACCCTCTCAGCTATTTTCCCTATTTTTATAACCTTTAAATTATTTTATTTCAATTATTTGCATATAAATACTATTATTATTATTCTTAATATTTATATTTTTAATATGCATTATTATTATTATTATTATTATTATTAGTATTAGTATTAATGTTTTTATTATTATTTATGTTGAGGGCTGAAGCCTATTGTATTTTAATTCAATTTTATTATTATTCTTCTTATTATTTCTATATTTACTATTATTAATATTAAAATGTTATAAGTATTATTATTATTATTATTCCTATTTTTAATTTCCATTATTCTTATTCCATTATTATTAATACAAATATTTTAACATTAGTTTTGCTAATATTGTATTATTATTATTATTATTATTATTATTATTATTATTATTTCATCACTATTATTATTACTAAATTTGGTTATTTAATTTACTAATATTGTTATTAGTAGTATTATTTTAGTAAAAGGGATGAAGCCCTTATTTTACTATGTTTGTGAGCAATGTCCTTCTTATAATTATTGTTATTGTTTTTATTAACCTTATTATTATTAATATCGATATTATTTTTGGTATTTTTGCTATTATTATTTTAATATTTTATCAAAAGCATAGTCTTATATTAAGTTAGTGTTTAATATTATTTTTGATAGGAGGGAGTCTAATTTTAGCGTTTCCCTCATAATAGGTGAGACCAGTCAAAGTCCTAAGGAGGCATAGGAGCATGCTCCAAGATCGGTGTCGTTTTAGGAAAGGGTTTACTAAGGCCATTGTGTGCTTATATGCATTATGTGCTTCATATGCTATGCATTATATGTTTATGATTATTAATTATGTCGTATATGGTATGATGTGGAGTTGAAGTATGTTTTTGTATGGCATGTGTACTATGTGTATGTGACGATATGTGTTGTGACCTTGTAAAACATGCATGAGAGGATGTCGATGTGGTTTGTGTGGAAGAAAGGATGAAAAAGGAGGATGGGGAAAGAAGTTGACTAAGGGAAGTGAGTTGACCTAATTTTATGGTTTTATAAGGAATAATCTAATGTATGGTTTTATGTGGAAGAATATAATTTATGGTTTTATGTGGAGAATATAATATATAGTTTTATTTAGGAGAATCTAATTTATGATGTTATATGGGAGAATCGAATTTGTGGTGTGTTTGGGAGAATCTAATTTATGATGTTATATAGGAAAATCGAATTTATGGTTTGTTTGGGAGAATTTAATTTATGATGTTATTTGGGAGAATTTAATTTATGATTTGATTGGGAGAATCTAATTTATGATTTGTTTGGGGGAATCCAATTTATGGTTTTGCTTGGGAGATTCTAATTTATGATTTTATGTGGGAGAATCTAACTTATGGTCTTATATGGAAAAATCTAATTTGTGGTTATGAATGGGAGAATCTAATCAATGGTAAGGTAAGGATGAATCTTCGGTTTTATGTGATTTGAATCTAGGGTTTGGTAAGGATGAATATTTGGTTGGTATGGATTGAATTTAGGGTTTGGTATGGAAAAATCTTTGGGTTTTATATGGTTTGAATTTAGGTTTGGTATGGGTGAATCTTTGGTTTTGTGTGGATTGAATTTAGGGTTTTGTATGACGGAATCATGGTTTGTATGGTAGTATTAGGGTTTGCATGGTGGTATTTATGGTTTGTATGGTGGTATTAGGGTTGTATGGTGGTATTTATAGTTGTATGGTGGTATTAGGGTTTACATGGTGGCATTGATGGTTGAATGGTGGTATTAGGGTTTGCATGGTTGAATTTAGGGTTTCACGTGGAATTTTAGGGTTTGCATGAAAAAGGTTCGAAGGTTTGCATGGGGAGATTAATGTCTGCATGGGTATGAAATTTACGTGTGGAAAGTTAATTTGGGATGTAAGGAAGGTAATGTTAGTGTTATTTGGGTGTTGAACTATTTTGGACGAAAAATAGTACGTGGAGCATTATGAGGGTACGGAAGAGACTGAATTAGGGTTTGGAGTAATGAACTCTGGGTTGTTGTGATTAGCTAGGGTTGGAGTGGATAATTGTGGTTTGTTATGATTAACTAAGGCGTGGAGTGGCTAATTATAGTTGTTATGATTAAATAGAGTTTGGAGTGGTTAACTATGGTTTGTTGTGGTTAGTTGAGGTCTGTGGTGGCTGATTAGGGTTTTGTGTTATCATGTGTATGTGGTGATTAAAGTGTAATTATGATGGTGGACTTTTATGATTTTGATGTGTGAAGATTTATGCATGTCTAGGGTGAAAGCTTTTGAATAAAATACTTAAGACACTAATCATTTAAAGTGGAAGATTATTGAGCCGGGTCCAGCCGATCCACCGGTTAGGAATAGTGGTTAGGGTTATTACCCTATGTGCGACCAATCCACCGGTAATAATAGTGGTGAGGACTTTGTCCCGCAAGTGTCCGGCCCACCGGCAATAATAGTGGGGTGACTCGAGCTCAATAAACACAAACTAGAGTTTGCTAAAGATACTTAAAAGGTACTAATTACTTACAGTGGAACACCATGTGAGTAGGAACCAGCCGATCCACCGGTAAGGAATAGTGGTGTGGACTATTGTCCTGCAAGTGACCGATCCACCGACGAATAATAGTGGTGTGGACTTTGTCCCACAAGTGACCGGCCCACCGGCAATAATAATGGGGCGTTCCTGTGCTCGCATGGACTTGATAAAAAGTATGGTGTGAAATGAGTTCTGATAAGAGATTAATTTAAAAAATAATCCATACTATAATTGGGCCTTTGTACTTTTACCTGGTTGATCATATGCATTTATGATTATGCTCTTTTATGTCCTGCATGATTTATGTGTTTATGTGTTGGCCTTAGTATTCGGTTACCTTACTCAGTACGTAGCGTACTGATCACCCGTTTCATGGGTGCTGCTCATTCCCACGAGTAGTGTGCCCTTCTGACTTGTGCAGGTGGGCGAGACATCAGTCGGGGCTGAGTGTTGAGCATGTTTGGCTCGAGGTTTGAGAGTATCGTGGTCGTATTCATTCTTTATGTGATTTAATCTCCGTTGTTATTTCTTTGGTATAGTATTTACCATTTTATGTTTCATCACTCCATTGAGTATTTTAATGAACCTTTTATCGATTGTAAGCCTATTTATCCTTTGGAAATGAATTACGATTCTTTATGCGTACTCTGATTTTTTTTTACAACTGTTTAATGCTTTTGGAGTTTCGTTTTCTTGATTTATAATTGATGGATTACTCTTTTCTTTTAGTCTTAGCACTTGGTACTGAAACGGTCGGAGAGAACCGGTCTAGTACTAAGTGTGGCGGTAACATCCCCAGAATTCACGGGTTTTAATTTAAGAGTTTCTCTTTTAATTACTTCCTCTTTTCAAAAAAAAAGTAGTGAATTTTGGGGTGTTACAATTTGGTATCAGAGCGGTTGATCCTTTCGGACATGCTC
The DNA here is from genome assembly GCA_030549775.1 of Tamarix chinensis. Lineage (NCBI taxonomy): Eukaryota > Viridiplantae > Streptophyta > Magnoliopsida > Caryophyllales > Tamaricaceae > Tamarix > Tamarix chinensis. The sequence continues at coordinate 47,803,604 of CM060180.1, read as the reverse complement.
TTTCGTTTTTAAAATATTTTAAGCTGATACCACAATATGGTATCTGAGCGGTTGATCCTTTTGGTCTCGCTCTTTTGTTTTAAAATATTTTAAGTTGATACCACAAGTTGGTATTGAAGCTTGTTTTGACCACGCTCTTTCGTTTTTAAAATTTTTTTTAGTTGATACCACAAGTTGGTGTCAAAGTGGTTGATCTTTTCGATCACGCCTGTTTTTGAAATTAAATTTGTTTTACGAAAATTTTAATGGATCTTGAAGTATGTTTTGATCGTCCTTCCGTTTTTAACCCTTTTAAGCTGATACTACAAGTAGTATGAAATACCCCAAAACCCTAATTTAGGAGATCATGGCCAAATAAGGGATTATTAGGAGATTAATTAAATAAATTACTTTGTTTTAATTAATAAGGATAAAATGGTTTATAATTAACATAAAATTTATAGATAATTTAATTGAAGAAAATTTAAGGGTTTTTGCTAATTAAAGTGGAATTCAAGAAAATTTCTTCAAAACTCCCTAAATTAGAATTTAATTATTGTTTTAATATAATTATTTTATTAAAAATCCAAAAATTACTTCAAATCATGCTAATTAATCCAACCACTAATTTTCCTCCTTTTTCTTTTTCTTTTCTCTTTTCTTTTCCCTCTTTTTCCTTTTCTTTCCTTTCTTTCTCTTCTTCTTCCCCGGCCTGGGCCGGCCTGCTAGGCCCAATTCCCTCCCCTCTCTCTCTCGTGCGGCCCAGCCCCGCGCCTCTTTCCTTTTTCTCTCGGCCGGTTCGGCCCCTTCTCTTCCTTTCTTTTCTTTTCTCCTGGACCGCCGGTCCAACTCACTTCTTCTTCCTTGCGTCGTCTTCCTCCCTCCGCCGCCTGCAACCCGAAATTTTCGCCGGAAACGGAAGCTTCAACGCCACACCATTAGCACCGGTCATTTCGCCCCTCTTCTCCCCGTTGACTTCCCTGTGGACCTGACCAATCATCGCAGCCCTTCTCCCGCACGTAAGCCCTTGTGCAGACGAATCATGGTCTAAAAATTTTCAGACCGTGCACCGGTCAATTCCGCCAGACAACCTACCCTAATCCTAACCCCTAACCTCCCCCCTCGAAGCTTGTCGTTTCCCGTCCCCTTTGGCCTATAAATAGCCCTAACCTCTGCCGGAATCAGGTTCGAAAAACCTGGAAACCAGAGGAACAACTATCGCGCCGCCCCACCTTCAGCCGCCACTTCCTTCGCCGTCAGCCACCCCTGCCGCCTACCCTTGCCCCCACAACCTTCCCTGCATCCCCCTCTACACAACCAACCCCCTTAGCCTCCCTGCCTCGCGGCACACGTGCCACCCCGGCCGTACGAAACTGCCCCCTCGAAACGACCCTTCCAGCCCAGCGCCGATGTAGGTGAGGGTCTAACTAAGGCCGCTTGTGTGATATGTGAACTATTTACCTTGGATGCCTCGCATGATTATGTGTCGTGTTTTAAATGTCATTGTCTTACCTGTTTTACTTGTAGCGCAGCTTGGATTCAAGGTACGTCTATGTGATCACCCTTATTTTGTATTAATGTGGATGTGCTACAATTTGTGATATGTTGTGGCCTTAGGACATGCATGCTAGGGTATTTGGTGTGGTGACATAGTTTGGGGACATGGAAGAAAAGATTTGGGAAGAAATAACAAAAGGGGGAAATAAGTCGGTCAGAGAAGGAATAGGAGAACTAGGGTTTGCATGGGGTGGTTAAGATCCACATGGGGGCGAACCTTACGTACAGAAAGATGCCTCGGGGTGTGTGAAAGATAAGAGAAGTATCGTTTGGGCGTTTGGGGGCTTCGCATGAAAAATAGTACGTAGACCAAAATAAGGGTGCGCAGGAGACTAGGCTAGGGTTTAGAGGGTGACAAGAAGAAAAGGGGGAGAATTAAAAAAATAATAAGTGAGGATGAGGGTGACATGAAGTGAGGGTTGAACCAAAGGGGTCGTAAGGTGTAAGGGTGCTAGGAGGGTTCTGGACGCATGAGGCAGGAAAGGGTGGGCCACATAGGCCCAAGTTGGGTTTTCTAGAGAAAACCCTAAGGGAAGGTAGTGAGTGGACTTTGGGGTAAAAGGTGGTGGGCCCAAACCCACACACTTAGGAGACGGGTTTTGGAGTGAGTAAGCTAATTAAGGGGAGGATGTCGGGCGAGTTAGGAGGCGCAAAGGTCTCAAGATATGAGACAGGTCCTCTTGGGAGGATGAGTATAGCTGAAGTTAGCATGCATGTCTAGGGCGGAAACTCGTTGAAAAAGATACCATAAAATACTAATCACGTAAAGAGGAAGATGCTGAGCCGGGCCCAGACCGGTCCACCGGCGAATAATAGTGGCCAGGAGCCGGGGTGCCCTGGAGACCGATCCACCGGCGAATAATAGTGGCCAGGAGCGTTTTGCCCTGTATATATTTCCGGTCCACCGGCTATAATAATGGGGGTTTCCGCGCTCAGCAAACCAAATATAAAATCGATAAGACATGGGGAAGATATTAAATACTTACAGTGGAACACCATGTGAGTCGGGGCCAGACCGGTCCACCGGCAAATAATAGTGGCCAGGAGCGTTTTGCCCTGGAGACCGAACCACCGGCAAATAATAGTGGTCAGGAGCGTTCTGCCCTGTACATATCTCCGGTCCACCGGCTATAATAGTGGGGCACCCGCACTTACATGGATTAATAAAGAGTATGTGGAATTGAGTATGGTAATAAGAGATTTAAATGATAAGTCTAATTGGAACATAATTGGCCTCACTATTTGTATTGTCTTATGTGCCTATATGATCATGCTTGTATTGTGTACTTTGTCTGTTCGGCCTTAGTTATTCGGTTACCTTGCTCAGTACGAAGCGTACTGACCACCCGTTTTATGGGTGCTGCTCATTCCCACGAGCAGAAGGCCCCACGATCTAGTGTAGGTAGGTGACTCTATATTTGATGCCTACGACGCTTATGAAGCGTTAGGCGGGACCGAGAGCTGAGTTCGGACCTAGCTTGGGGATCGAGAGTGGCGTGGCCGGAGTCTGTTGTCACTTCACCTTTCTCATGTATTTAAGTTTATTTGTTTTAAGTGTATGACGTTTCAACTTTCAAAAACCCTTAAAACCGTATCTTGAATTGTACTTTGAACTTCCGCACTCTGATTCTGTATTACTTAGGTTTTACCCATGAATGTGTTATGCTAACAACTCGTATTTGTTGGTTAATCTGTTTTAGCCTTAGCACTTAGTACCAGGACGGTAGGAGTGAACCATTTTGGTATTAAGTGTGGCGGTAACGCCCCCCGAATTTACAAGTGTTATCTCTTATTTCCTATAAACTTTTTGAAATTAAACGAAAATTTTAAGTAGTAAATTTGGGGGTGTTACATAGTATCATTTTCAAAATGAATTTGGATTAAAAAGTTTTCCTTGAATTGAAATCATTTTTGAACCAAAAAAGGATTTATTTATTTTAAAACATTTTCATTCCGGCCACGGTAAGAAGCGAATGGTAGAATTTTAATTAAGTTTATTCTTAAGGGGGTAGTTTTTATAAGTATTATTTTTCATATGGTGTCCCTATTTCCGTTGATTTAAGTTTTCTTTAATAAGTTTATTCATAAGGGGGTAGTTTATATAGGTATAGGTGTTAGTTTGGTTTTCTAACCACTTAGAACATTTTCGACCCTAACCCTAGGCGCTTTCGGAGACTTCGGGGGCGAAGTTTGTTTTTAAGGGGGTAGTAATGAAATGCCCCGAAACTTTCTAATTTTATAAATTATATTTAAATGATATTTTATTAGAAAAATTATTTAAATAACTTATTTTTATTAAAAGAAAAAGGAATTTATTAGGAAAAATTTAGAAGTATTTTAATTAGGAAAAATTTGGCTATTTTAGCTAATTAAGGATTTCATTTTGGAAATTAATTAAATAAATTATTTAAAATAATATATATATATATATATATATATATATATATATATATATATATATATATATATATATATATATATATATATAAGCGATGGCAATTAATTTAGATTCAAAGAATAATCTTATGAAATAAACAAAAATAAAATCTTTTCTCAAACCATAATCTAGGGTTTCAGTCTATTCTCCATCAAGAAATAATCTTTCGTTCATAATGATTGAATTAATTACATAGAAATATATATCAAAAATAAAAAATAAAAATAGAGAAAAAATAATTGGAATTAATTATGGATGAAATATCCAAAATTTATTTAGATGAAATATTGTTAAATTTCATCTAAAATAAAATTTTTTTGGTATACTTCTCCCTTATTTCTTTTAGTTGACTTGGCCTTTCTTTCCATGCTCCTCTTTTTCTTTTCTTTTTTTTTTCCTCAACTGACGGCACACATCATCCCTCCTTCTTTGCTGTGCACACTGCCTTCTTCATTTCTTGTGCCTGGCATCTACATTTCTTTTTTATTTTGTCTTTTCTCCCTTTCCCTCTAATTGCTCTCTCCACAACATAGTTCTTTTCTCTTTTTCTTTTCTATAACGTTCTACTACTTCTTCTCTACCCCTGTTATCCTTCTGCTTCCACCTTTATTTCTATGCCACCCTCCTCAATCTTATGCGGCTACTGCTGCTTTCTTTTTCTTTTCTTTTTTTTTTCTACGACATTGTCTCCCTTTATCCTTCTCTCTAATTTCATGCACCCTCCTTCTACTTGTTAGGTCTCTTCTCCCATTCTCCTCTGAATTTTCTTTTTATGTCTACCTGTAAATTTTTGTGCCTCGCTCGATCTTGTTGCTCTCATTTCTTTTTCCTTAGTTTCCATCCAAATTTTTTTTCTCTCCTTCTCTTTTATATGCTCCTCTGTTGCACCCTTATGCATCTTTCCTTTTTATTTTGTTTCTAGACCTTTGGGCCTTGAGTCCTTAGGTCATTAGTCCAAAGGTCTAGCCCCCTTTTTTTATAAATACTTTACCTGCAAAATAAAAGTATAGAAATTAATAAATAATATTATACACAACATTTATTTAATTTATGTCCTTTTAGTTCAAATAATAAAATTTATATAATTGTTATTACTTAAGCATAACATCATAACTATTCACCCATATTACTCAAATGAAATACTAAAAACTAAGATTATAAAGATATAAAATATGTAAAAATATGAACTTATCAGCTAATATATGCATGGAAGCACTACTAGCTTCTATTGTCTACCAACCATCAAATGGGTATGTCACTACCTACTTTGCTCTATTTTCTTCCCCCAAGTTATCTTAAAAGCTAATATAATAGTCAAGGACTAGTACAAGATTGAGAACATCCTCACTATCACTCTAATGAGGTTTGGATTTTACATCTTTTAACACATGGCTCACATGTTGAGCAATAGTCAGACCGCTCTCAAATATAAATTTCTCAACACAATGATTCTTTAGGACTTTAGCATACCCTTTAGTGATTTTATGGGCACTTAGCTTTGCCTTTATAATTTGTTATACTAGATGTAGTGACACTCAAAAGGATGGGATATGAGATAAGTGAGGTGGTGTGTATAGACAAGGCTCATGTTATGCTCCTCTCAAGTGGTTGCATCCAACCAGAATCCTCGATCACAACCTCCACCTACCGATGGTGGTGTTACCCCTCCACTTTATAATGATTCACTAGCACCGGTTTATCTCACATTTACTAGATGAGCTTCCACATCCATTGATGACTTTCCTCATTCACTGCACCTCCCCCAAATAACACTCAAGGTCATGTGATTGCAGCCAGTATGCATGATCTCCTCCTTGATATGTACATGATGATGGATACAAGACTAACCACCATCAAGAGGTGTCATGGTGAAATGCCCCGAAGATTCCTAATTTTAAATAGTATATTTAAATGACGTTTTATTATAAAATTTAATTAAGTATATTAAGTTATTTAAAATAAAAGGAAATTAATTATGGAAAATCAAGAATAAATTTATAAGTATTTTAATTAGGAGGAATTTGGGTATTTTAGCTAATTAAGCCTTTTATTTTAGAAATTTATTAAATAAATTATTTTATTTAATATAAGAATGAGAAAATAGTTTTAAATTAATAATAATATTATAAATAATGTAATTGGAGAAATTAAGGGTGTTTTTCTAATTAAAATGGAATTTATGGAAAATCTTTCAAAAATCCTAATTTAGCCTAAAAAGGGTTTAATTGGCCCTAACCTAATTATTTTTCTCCTTTCCTTTTTCCCTTTTTCTTTTTCTTTCTTCCTTTTTCCTTTCCTTTTTCTTTCTTTTTCTTCTTTTTCTTTTTCCTCTTCTTTTTCCCCGAACTGGGCCAGCTGCGGTCCAGTCTTCCTTTTCTTCTTCTTCTTCGGCCCAGCCCGCGCGACTCCTTCCTCTGACTCCTTCCAGCGCCGCGTTTGACCTCCGTTTCCACCGAAACTCGTCGTTCGATTTAATGACTCCTCCTGCGTCGCCGAACCGCCCGGTTTTCCCTTTTTCTTTTCTTTTTCCCGGCCGACTGGTCCGCCTCCTTTCCTTCTTCCTTCTTCCTCCTTCCTCCTCTATCGACGCTGCTGCACCTTTCGACCCCGTCAATGGCATCTCCGGCCACGAGACCTTTGACCGGCCGTTTCTTGTCTCTTAGTATTCCTCTTGACTCGAGGAATAAATTAGCATAACTCTCGTCCGTTATCTCTCGCCCGTTTCCTCTCCCCAGCCTCTCGAAGCTTCGACCCGACCAAAATGATCGACGGCCGATTTCTGCCACCGGCCGCCCAAACCCTTGCATCAAATAGTATTCTGCCGACCCCCAAAACCCTATTATACCATCTACAATCTATAAATAGCCTTGTTATAGGAGTATTTGGAGTTTTTTCTTCCCCGAGACCCTAAGCCCGAGTTGACGGCCACTGCAACTTCAGACGCATATTCTGCCGCCGTTAGCTCACCTCAACGCCTCTAGTTAACCAAACTATTTTCAACCTTTGATTATTCTTTCACGGGCCTCCATAACCGTGCAAAGTTGGCTGCTCGTTTCGCCAAAATTTTACCCTAAAACCTTAAACCACCGTGCGCCGCCACCTTTGGCTGCACCACCACCATCATTTTGTCCCTCTCCTCCTGGGAAACCATAAACACCTCTTATCTCACCTCAATTCTCCCTACCTTTTTCCCAACATCCATCTTTCCCTCTTTTCTTCTCTTTTTCCGGCCACTGCCGCCGCCGCCGTGCACCACCGCCGGTTCCGCCTATCCCCACCAGCCTAGGGTTGAACCCTAGACCCTCTCAACCATTTTCCATATTATTATAAGCCTTGATTTAATTTATTTCAATTATTTACATATAAATACCATTATTATTATTCTTAATATTTATGTTCTTAATATGTTTTATTATTATTTATTAGTAGTATTATTGTTTTATTATTATTTATGTTGAGGGCTGAAGCCTTATTTTATTTTAATTTGATTTTATTATTATTCCCCTTGTTATTTCTTTTATTGCTATTATTAATTTTAATATGTTATAAGAATAATAATAATAATTATTATTTTATATTTTGAATTTCTATTATTCTTATTCCATTATTATTAATGCAAATATTTTACCATTAGTATTGTTAATAATGTTATTATTTTTATTACTATTGTTATTATTATGATTATTATGATTATTGTTATTATTATTTATATTCTCATTGATATTAGTTTTATTATCCTTGATATTATTATATTAGTATCATTATTATTATTAGGGTAAAGTCTTTAACCCTATATTATCGAGGTTTATAATATCTCTATTATTTTTATTTAGCAAAGTTAGAATTTTGTTAAGGTTATTTTATTAGTATGTTATTATTTGGTCAAAGCCCTAAGGAGGTGTAGGAACATGCTCCAAGACCGGTGTCATTTTAGGTAAGGGTTTACTAAGGCCATTGTGTGCTTATATGCATTATGCTCTTCATATGCTATGCATTCTATGTTTATGATTATTAATTATGTCGTATATGATATGACGTGGAGTTGAAGTATGTTTTGTATGGCATGTGTATTATTTATGTATGATAATATGTGTTGTGACCCTGTAAGACATGCATGTGAGGATGTTGATATGATTTGTGCGGGGGAAAAGGATGAAAAATGAGGATAGAGAAAGAAGTTGACCAAGAGATGTGAGTCGACCTAAGTATCTTAATGATTTATGGGTGGAAAAATAAAATGGAAAATGTAGGGTTTTGTGGGAGAGAATCTAATTTATGATTTGTTTGGGAGAATCTAATGTAAGAATTTATTTGGGAGAATGCAATTTATGATATTATATGGAAGAATCTAATTTATGATGTTATATGGGAGAATCGAATTTATGGTGTGTTTGGGAGAATCTAATTTATGATGTTAATTGGGAGAATCTAATTTATAATGTTATATGGGCGAATCTAATTTATGATGTTATTTGGGAGAATGTAATTTATGATGTTATATGGGAGAATCTAATTTGTGATTTGATTGGGAGAATCTAATTTATGATTTTATGTGGGAGAATCTAATCAATTGTAAGGTAAGGATGAATCTTCGGTTTTATGTGATTTGGATCTAGGGTTTGGTAAGGGTGAATATTTGGTTGGTATGGATTGAATTTAGGGTTTGGTATGGACAAATCTTTGGGTTTTATATGGTTTGAATTTAGGTTTGGTATGGGTGAATCTTTGGTTTTGTGTGGATTGAATTTAGGGTTTTGTATGATGGAATTATGGGTTGTATGGTGGTATTTATACTTGTATGGTGGTATTAGGGTTTGCATGGTTGAATTTAGGGTTTCATGTGGAATTTTAGGGTTTGCATGAAAAAGGTTCGAAGGTTTGCACGGGGATATTAATGTCTGCATGGGTATGAAATTTATGTGTGGAAAGTTAATTTGGGATGTAAGGAAGGTAATGTAAGTGTTGTTTGGGTGTTTGAGCACTTAGGATGAAAAATAGCACGTGGAGCAAATTAAAGGTACGGAGGAGACTGAATTAGGGTTTGGAATGATTAACTATGGGTTGTTGTGGTTAATTAGGGTTTGGTGGTAGCACATGTGTAATTGGTGAATAAAGTATGATGATGAATATGGAAATTATAATTTATGATTCGTGCATGTCCAGGGTGAAAGCTTTGAATAAGATACTTAAGACACTAATTATTTAAAGTGGAAGATCGTTGAGACGGGACCAACCGATCCACCGGTTCGGAATAGTGGTTAGGGTTTTTACCCTATGTGTGACCGATCCACCGGTTATAATAGTGGTTAGAGCAGGATGCTCTATGCGTAAACCAATCCACCGGTTATAATAGTGGGGGTTCTCGAGCTCAACAAACACAAACCAGAGTTTTGCTAAAATGCCTAAAAGATACTAATTACTTACAGTGGAACACCATGTGTGCCGGAGCCAACCGATCCACCGGTTAGGAATAGTGGTTAGGACGCGTAGTCCTATGTGTATCCAATCCACCGGCTATAATAGTGGTTAGGGTATGATACCCTATGTGCCTCCGATCCACCGGCTATAATAGTGGGGGCTTCCGTACTCGCATGGATTTGATATAAAGCATGGTGTGTATTGACTTCCGATAAAAGATTAATTAAATAATTAATCTGGACTATGATTGGGCCTTTATGTATGTACCTGAATGATTGGTCGATATTATGATATGATGATGGTCTTTATGATCTTTTATTCTTATGCATGATTTTATGTGCTTATGTGTTGGCCTTAGTGTTCGGTTACCTTACTCAGTACGTAGCGTACTGATAACCCTTTTCATGGGTGCTGCTCATTCCCACGAGTAGTATGCCCTTCTGAATTTGTGCAGGTGGGCGAGATATCAGTTGGGGCTGAGTGTCGAGCATATTTGGCTCGAAGTTTCGAGAGTGTTGTGGCCGTATTCATTCTTTACGTGCTTTCATTCCTTTTGTTATTTCTTTGGTATAGTATTTACCATTTTCTGATTCATTACTCGATTGAGTTTTTTTTATGAACCTTTTATCGGTTGTAAGTTTAATTCTCTTTTGGAAATGAATTACATTTCTTGATGCGTACTATATTTTTGTTTTACAACCGTTTAATGATTATTTGAAGTTTAATTTGTATAAAATTTGTAATTGATTGTTGATCTTTTCTTTAGCCTTAGCACTTGGTACTGGAACGGTCGGAGTGAACCGGTCTGGTACTAAGTGTGGCGGTAACATTTCCATAATTCACAGGTTTTCAGTGTTTCTAATTTAATTGCTTCCACTTAAAAAAAAGTAGTGAATTTTGGGGTGCTACACATGGGATCCTAGTGAATGATGTGTATTTCATGTACTTATAATTTTATCCTAACCTTGAGTCACACCATTAGGATGATATGGGTATAAGGTAAGTTGTAGGGGTTTCTAGTGATCACATAGATCGGATATTATAGAAGATGTTGCTACTGCTTTAGGTACTGAGGCTAGCTCAATCTATACTAATGATCCTCCTCTATATGCTCCCATTATCGATGATTCATTCACCATGACCAATTAGATCGGTTGAGTTTTAGTTGAGACTACTGAATCAAAGGATACAAAGAGAGGACCTAGATAACATATCTCTACCATAGTTTGTCAATTCTCTACTCTATGCTCCACCTTCCTCTAACCTAGGAAATTTTAGCATTGATCATGACTCTTTGCACCAATGAGTGAGCTATATATTTTTTTTATCCTTGGGCCTTACTTGTATTCATGTATTATGTGATTACATGAACTCAATTAACTAGGTAGTCTTTAGACATTAGTGTTATGTAGTTTTTTTCCTCATCGCATGTAATATATTGTAAATTTTGATTGTATAAAATGATTCAACATTATGAATCCATTGTCTATCTATGATTTTTCCTATATGCTCTAATTTATACTAATCACTTCCTATGAGTATGCAATAGTTCAAGGGGAGACTTCCTTTTTATTTGGATTTTCCTCTTGTTTGTATGCAAGGTTTATGCATGAGTTTCCCCTCTCACATTTTGTTAGGCTAAAAGGGGAAGATAAATCCAGAATTCATATTAGAGTTCCAAATGGTAAGGATTATATGATTTACACTAGTTTTTTTTTTGTTTATAAGCATCAAAAAGGAGGACATTGTTAATCTTCTAGGTTAATTAATGTCTTAAACCTCATTTTGATGATAGCAAGCAGGTTTAAACAAGTTAAGATGGTTTTTTAAGTGTGCATGAACTATGATGATAACAAGGATGTTAATAAATACTTATTCAAATCATTTATCAAGTAAAATATTTAAAAGATCAATAAATCTTGAAAGCACAAGAGAATATTATATTAAGACTATCAAGACTCAAGATATCAACATGTATACTTCATGTATTATGTTATCTTATAGAACAATTTTAGCATAACACTTTTGATTTTGATCTCTTTAGAATTTTTAAAATAATCCGTAAAATTCATTTGATATAATTCCCTTATTTAATTTAAATCCAAAATCCTTTCAAAATTATTTTTAAATATATTGATTCTAGTCAAAACTAGTTAACTAGTTCAGAAACTAATCGACTAGTTTCACTAACCAAGCTATAGGTTTTTCTTTTGCAGAAACCCATTTGGTATTTGTTTGAACTCTTCAATTGATTCATTAAACCAATTAGTTGGTTTCATGCGAAAGACACTAATACTTACAGTGGAATGTCATGCGAAAGGGGTCAGACCAATCCACCGGTATAAAATAGTGGTAGGGTATGTTACCCTAAGTGACCGATCCACCAGCTAGAATAGTGGTCAGGCGCTGGAGTGTCCTAGAGACCGATCCACTGGTTAAAATAGTGGAGTTCCCGTACTTGTGTGGACTTGATAAAGAGCATGGTGTAAAAAGAATTTTAATAAGAGATTAATTAAGTAATTAATCTGGACTATAATTGAACCTTTGCATATTCACCTGAATATTCATATGCCTTTATGTTATTATGTTGGACTTTATACTCTTTTTATTTTTCTACATGGTTTATGTGATTTTATGTGTTGGCCTTAGTGCACAGGTTACCTTACTCAGTACGTAGTGTACTGATCAACCTTTTCATAAGTGTGGCTCATTCCCATGAGTAGTAGGCCCTTTTGACTTTGTGCAGGTAGGCGATACATATTTTGATGCCTTCGATGTCCATGAGGCATCAGGCGAGGCCAAGAATTGATTATGGGCTTGGTTCGATGATCAGAGTGATGTGGCCGGATACTCTCTTATGTCATTCTATTTCTTTATGATATTTCTTTTCTGTATTGGATTTTCCTGAATTATATATTAATGTTTGTAGACATTATTATCTCCGAAGAAATTTGATTTCGCACTCTGATTTCTATCTTATGATTGATTATAAACTTTTATGCGTACTCTTATTTCTATGTTGTGATCTTTCTAGTTCTTTTTATGAACTCTCGATTTAAGTTTGAAAATAATCATTCTTAGTTTTAGCACTTAATACTGGAATGATCGGAATGAACCAGTCTGGTACTAAGTGTGGCGGTAATATCCACAGAATTCATGGGTTTTAATTTAAATGTTACGTTAAAAAATAATAAATTTTAGAGTGTTACATTCATATTCTTTCATAAATACATTATTCACTCCCTCTAAAATAACATAGGTGCGTCCACAAGAAATGTAACTACTTTGAAAAAAGAAAGTTCATCTTTATGAAGACAATATGTCTCTATCAAAGGTATGACAAAAATTGTTTAGCCTTTAATAGAAAAATATTATGCTAAATAAAAATAGATTAATATGATGTATATTAATATTTCTACATATTGAAATATTTTCCATTTATTTAAAAGATAATGAATAGAGTTAGAGGTAATAAGCTTGCGGACTAACAAATTTAAACACAAGAATGATATAAAATTGATCCAGTGTCGTACGTCTTAAACAAAACTTCACAATCAATTAGAATACTATGAGATGATTTCCATATTTTGACAACTAGAGTGTTTCAACAAGATCATAAAATCAAAACAAAAATTATAGCAAAACTTCTTATTAGGGTTGTTAACAAATCAAGCCGACTAGCAAACTTTTTAAGTTCAACTCGGTTCGCTTGTTTCGTTAAACGAGCTTAAAAATTAAACTCAAGTTCGGCTCGATTATTAAATGAGTCAAACTTAGGTATAATAAATTCAGACTTAAACTTATTTATAATACAAAAAATTATAAACTCGACTCATTTACTATAAAAGTTTGCAAATTGACTTGTTAAAAAGTTCGATTCTTCTTGCTAAAAGCTCAACTCATTTATAAATAAGTCAACCTTAAATTTTATTTTTAAGCTCATTTATTAAACGATATAAGCTCAAACCTACCCCCACTTAACATAGCTCATTAATAGCCCAATCCCAAACCTACCCCCACTTAACTTAGCTCGTTAACAGCCCACTCTTTGCCGACTTCTTTTCACCTTAAAATAGTACGCAATTGTGTTGTCACATCATTTAGAAAGAATTATGAGCACGTCAACTTGAGTAATGCTATAGAATTGCCTCTTTACGCTAGTCATTTAGAAAGAAAAAAGAAACCTACGCATACGTCAACTTGAGTAATGTTAACCTTAAGACCAAGTATTCACTTTTCAGTTTATTTTTTCTTAACAATGTTCTCACGAAGCATGAATCTCATATATGCGAGTCTTGAATTTAGGCTCCCCCTACACGCAAATTTTGCTGCACAACAACCTGCATCAACAAAGGACATCATAGCAGAAGTACCAAAGCGACAACATCAAATAAGACATGATACAAGCTCCAAAAGATCACATCAGTACTGCCTAAATGTCAAATTCAATCGACCAAATCGGATATCGGTTTCATTGATCAAGGACCTCGGAGCAGTGTCGGCTCGAATTGATGAAACTCCATGAAATATTTTCCTTGAGTCTCCACCAAATATTAAAACATCCCCAGACTCTAGGACAACCCTTTTTGCTTTGCTCTCGTCTCTCTTATCACAGTACAAGAAATCAGCTGAGTCACCTATGGAGAAAGAAACAACAGGTAGACCTTGAAGGATACTTTCAGTGCTCTCATCCCGATCCTAGAAAGAAAACGAATAATTGAGCTAAAGATTATGGGTCCCTTCCGTAAATAATAAATGCTAATGGAATGAAATGACATATGTTGACATTCAATGTGTATCTCTTTCCAGATTCATAGTTATAAATTATGTACAACAAACGGAGTATAAATCTTGACAGCTAGAATCCCATATCTACAGGAAATATATGAACATAGCATTATCTTACCTTCATGAATGTACATATCTTTACATCTACAAACCCAAGTCAAGCAGAACTAAGACACTGATATAACCAAAGCAATCAAGCTGTAAGGCAGATCAGGGAAAGGAAAATACATATTCTTAAGCCCTATAATGAATTGACATTTATATCCGGCATGGTAGATAAAAGCTGTAAACAAAGTATTTCACACGATACAACATTGAAAATTTATAAATTACAAAGAATTTACATAAAGAAATTCCTTAGAAGCTTTGGCCACCATTCAAGCAGGCATGGACGGAGCCAGTTAAGGGCACATGGGGTCGCCTGACCCCATGAAAATTTTAAAATTATGTATTATATTTATAATGTGTAAGTGTAATATTAGAGAATTATCTCTGGAGTGTTGGTAGGAAGGTTTTTAATCAAGGAAAAGGTCATGGGTTCAAAACTCTACGTAGCAACCTGCTGACTTTTTTTTTTTTCTCAATTTTTTCCCCTGACCCCACCAGCCCATCCTTTTCTTAAAAATTTTTCCCTCCCAACCCCAACAGCCTATCCTATTTTTCTCAAATTTTTTTCCCTCCCGAGCCCAACAGCCCATCCTCTCAGGCTCTCACGGTCTCTGCCAGACTGCCACCACTCCATCTCCTCAAAACTGTCCCTGTAGCTTGCACAATTGCTTCGTCATTGCACCGTAGCACTGCACCACACCTACATAGCTCAACTGCACACCAAGTCTTACCACCACAGGTAGGTAGCCACTAGTCAATCTAATCCACTGCTTCACTAGCCAATAGGTGAGTAAGTTATCTTTTATATTTAATTTAAATCTAAGCTAACTTTTTTTGAACGGAATAAGTTGTATTTTTGTTTCTAATTTTATTGTAAAACTCTGAATTAGTTTGATTGAATATAATTGTAAATGAATATGTATGATTATAGATAATATTAAATATAATAATATTATTATTATAAATTTTATTATTATTTTATATTTAAATATATATTTATTATTTATTGGGACCCCATTAAATTTTATACCTGGCTTCGTCCCTGCAAGCAGGTGCACAATGTACACATCACAAAACATAATAGAATGATAAGATAGTTATCTGAAACAGATGACTATAGCTTCACAAATACAAGACTCAGTCACATAATCACACCACAGAAACATTATAACCATATTCAGAAGCTTTGATAGTCAATTATATCAACTGAAGTAAATTTTTAACTAGCACACAGCTTAGTTGAGAAAAATGGGAAACATCCTACGAGCCACAATCAGTATTACGAACCTGGTGTAGACCAAGCCGGCCACTGTTTGTGTAAAAGTTCACTATACATATGTCAGTTGCAATGAAGGAAGTTTATGCTCCTTTTTGGCATGCATCTTCTCAGCCATGAAATCATTTGAATCTTTTGTCACTCTTTGAACTAAGCGAAGAAATTCATCTGGAATAGGAGGTGGTTTGGCACCATCACCGGGCCTAAATCCTCCGTACTCACATTTCTCAGGGTCCCAATTCTTACCAAGGCACATCATTCTAAGATTCATTTTTGCTCCATTTCGGTAAGCAGGTTCATAAAAACCACCCGGACCCAGACCAAGTTCTTTACATAATTTTACAATTTGTGCCTGCAAATGCACATAGAGATGGGTTAAAAATAAACAAAACAACAACAATGTCCAAGTAAGGAATCCTACCACAGGCATGTTTTGGGGGCTTGGTTGTAAACAGATTTACCTCCACTGAATTGAAATACATCATGTTCTGGAAGAAAACACATGTACATCTCTACCCTACAACATAGCATAAGTGCTTATGACAAACGCCATTGTTGAAGAGGTCTAATATTTCGTTAGCAATGATCTTTGCCTTACTTTTTAGTCAGGCACCTTTACAAATATAACTAGATAACGTGGAAGTATGAAAAAATAATGGAAGCAATACTCCACAAAATTCATGACCCACAGTATTCATCAAGTTCTACTCAAAAAGCTTTAGAAAACAACTTTGGTGCAGCAAGATCAATACATTTATAAGATGGATATTTGAGGATTTTGGGTGCTTAAGGTCTAATCTATGGGTAGCAACTATGAGACTGCATTCACACCTTTTCTAAATAAATGGCAATAATAAACACGATATTTTTTTTTTCCTATTTCACATGGCACTACCTGTTCCGAGATAGGAAAATAGCATTTTAGAAGAACCATGCCAGATCTCAACATTTTCCCTTCTAGCCCCATCACAGAGCACTTCGTCTCATTCCGCCTCTCTTTGTTCTTTGCAAGTAGAGATGGTTTCAATTTCACAATGCTATGTCTCTTTGGGCAGATATCAAAAGGAGCATTGATACCCAAGCACTTAGGAGGATCAGAACTTTCAACTTTATGAGCACCACCAGTCTGAAGAAATGACTGGGCACACTCATTAACCTTTCTGGAGCATTCAATGTTATCTGCAACAGATTTAACTGGCATTTCAGGTTGATTGTGCAGGTTTTCAACACTATCCATAAATGAGGGACCAAGGTTGAGTGAACAATCGGTATCTATAGCCTTAACTGCACTTTCTTTGACATTGGTTAACTTAGAGTCTCCCTTTTGCTCCAAAGATAACGCTGATGTTTGTTCTTCATGAGTGAAATCAGGAGAGCACTTTGAACTACTGCTCCCCAAATTTGATGCAGATCTCAACTGAAAAGAACTTGCTTTAGCATCAGGCGTATGAGTAGAAATGCCACTACTTAAGCTACACCATGAAGGTTGCCTCCAACGATCAGATCTTGGGCCACCACTGCTAAATGTGCCTTCAGATAATGACAAATCAACTCTCGCCTGTATCAATTTATAGTAAGAAATAGTATACAAGCTTCAGCATCCCACCATACATTATCAATAATACAATCAATCAGGGACAAATGTCCTAGTCTTTTGATCAATCTAAGTATATACAATAACTAATCCAAATCTATAACACCAGTGACTATGCTACAAGATTCAGCCTGAACACTAGACAAAAGCGAAGTAACTTATGGCATAATTGATCAACAGAGAGCTATAGATATTAAATAAGAAAGATAGTGCTATTCTGGTATGCCATTAGACAGGCTTAAGAACAATTTAAGAACCTCAACTTTCAAATATTGAGGGTTTAAGGGTCTTAACTATTTTATTGATGATTTAAGGACCTGAACTTTTCTTTTGATTATTTACAGACTTAAACTTTTTCTTTTTTTCTTGTTTAAACATCTCATTGGATTTTTTTATGGCAAGTATTCTGATATAATACACATTTCTATATATAATACACTATACAAAAATTCACTAATTTTAAACAATAAATTGATTTTGTATTTTTTTTCTAAATAATTTACAGAAGCTATCTAGACTAATGAACAAACATCATCCTATTTATTTTATTGATACATACATTAAAGATGTTCTAGCAAAAATATTTAAAATTACTAAATTATGCAAGCAATTTTATTACATAACTCAATAACCATAGTAGCTTACACAACAATTCATCCCAAAATTTATTTTAAAAAAAATGGTTGATGTCTGCATACAACATAATTGACTTACGAAAAAAGTAAAATACTTGAATTATGGGATTTAATAATATACTTAAAATAATATTTGTTATAAGATCTATAAATACAGGGAGAAAAACAATATTATTTATATAAATATGTATCAGTTATTTTGATGATGAATTAATGTGTAGCCGACAGCAGTATTCAGATATGTAATAATATCGTTTATATAATTCATTAATTTAAATATTTTTGTTAAAACATCTTTAATGTACGCATCAATTAAAAAAATTGTATTACTTATTAGTCTGGAAATCTATTTTTTTCATTTTTGTAAATTAGAAAAGATACAAATTATTTTTTTCGTTTAAAATATTAGTGCATTTTTATTCAGTATATTACGTACAAATATGTGAATTTCATCGGAATACTTGTTGGAAATCAAGTGAGATCCTTAAATCATGAAAAAATAAAATAAAATAAAATAAACAGTTTGGGTCCTTAAATCATCAAAATAAAAATTCAGGTCCTTAAACCTTCAAATTTGAAATTTGAGGTCTTGGACTGCGACATAGCCCCATGACACAATAAACTGTTCCAAATCAATCAAACATAGACCCACTATAGACTTATGAATTTAGCTACGACACAGACAGACAATTCGCAATAAGAAAATAAAAAATATATGAAGGGAATGACAATTTATTCAAACCTGATGCGATGCCGGTTAGCAGGTCGAGGAACGAATATCTCACATCCAAAAGTAGAGATGCAACACGCATTGTAAATAATGATTTTATCGTTGAGATAATAGACACATATTATACTAGGCTAATAATAGTCAATAAGCAATTTTATTTTATTTATTGTCAGTAATTTTCCACACACACACACACACACACTGTGACACACACACATATATATAATCTGTAATTTTGGATCCTGAATTATTTGTTCCCCAGTGTCCTAGCCGCCATCGCATCGAAAAAGCTTTATTTTACTGAGAATTACTACTACTTCTAACCCCAAAAAGAGCAACTCATCTTCGCAAACATCACGGCCCCTTCACGTAAAATAACAGCACAGAAAGTACGGCGCAAGATTAAAAGGTTTTGAAATAAAATTGCAGCTTTAAAATTTAGCATCGGAATTGAAGAGGTAGACAGAGTGAAAAATTACAGCGGCATGTGAGTCAGCAGATTGATGAAAGCCGCGATGGGATCGGCCTCTACCTCTCCCGGTGGAGTAACCACCATTGCGACCGCCTACCCTCGTCGGCGTTTGGTTTTGATTCATTGACGGAGGCTGGCCGCAGAGTGGCGATTGGGAGATAGAACGGAAGACGGAGCGAGCGAAAAGGGTAAGGAGTAGAGCTGGCAAAAGTTGACCCGACCCGAAAAATCCGACGAATACCGACTCGATCCGCCCGAAATCCGATCCGATTTTATCCGAGTAATAAAAAGCCCGAAACCTATCCGACCCGATCCGATACATATCCGATATCCGATACAACCCGAGGAATCATAAGCCCGAAATAAATCCGACCCGACCCGCTATTCACCCGAAACCCGATATAACCCGAAAAACTATAAATCCGAAATGACCCGACCCGGTTCATTATTTATCCAAAATCTTATATTATTTGAAAAATTATAAACCTATAAAGATTCAACTTGGTACTACCCAAAAATTAACATTAACACATAACTCAAAATTTTTTAAACTTCATAAAACATGAAATAATGTAGATGTGCAACTAATCCATACTAGCACTTACATCAAAATCTAGAAACAATATACTTTCATAAAATTTATATCACTTATGTATATACAAATACAATATCCATTGATACCAATAGAAATAAAAGTAGATAAAAAAAACACTACTATACCATTTAAATAGTAGTTCACTTCCATTATTCCATTTAGTACCATAAGATAATAACAGTGCAGCCTTGAACACTATATATTAATATCTATACGGCCATACCTTATAATATAGCACCTACAACATCATAGGAAAGTAGGAAAATTTTGGAGTGAGAATGTTAGTTATTCATTATAAAAATTGAAGATTAATATTTTTTATTACATCAACAGTGTTAAATAGTAAGAAGTCAATATTAGTTGGTCTTTTGTTAATAATAGTCATTATTACTTATTTTATCTAATTTTTATCTTATTTAGCTTGATATGATCTAATCAAAATATATAATAAAAAAACTAATATGTTGTTATTATTATTTTTGCCATAATTGATATTCATTGATTACTATTATTATTGTTATCATTATTTTTGTATTACTATTACTATTATTATTATTATTATTATTATTATTATTATTATTATATTTATTAAAATTATGTTGATATGATGTGATCAATCTCTTTTAAAAATAATATGAGAAGTACAACCTTAGAAGTCTTCATTTGTTATCAATTATCAATGACTATTATAAGTTAATATCATGTAAGGAGCGTATAAGATATAAGGTATAAATATAATATAAACTTAAAATAATACTAGAACTCAATATGACCAAGCTAATAATGGAGTTTAATTATAAGTTATACCTTAACATAAAAAGAAAAGTGATACGATTTGAAAACTTTTAAATTTAAAACATCAGATACATCTCCAAAGATAAAATAATGACAAAAAATTCTAAGGCCCCAAAATAATTAATATAATAATTCACTTTTAATTGAATAAGATAAATTAAAATAAATGATCTCAAAATAATTAACTTTTAATAATATCTTGGAATAAAAAGAAAGAAAGAAAATGACGCAAGCATGACTCAAATATGAAATGACCTAAATCCAATCTAAATTTGACCCGAAAATATAATAATTCAAACTCAACCGAGCCCGATCCGAACCCGAACCGAAATTAGAACAACCCAAATTTACCCGAATCCGAGTCCATCCGATCTCAACCAGACCCGACCCGAGAGCTTAGAATGATCCGAGATTATCCGATGCTGAGTTGATCCGAATCAAACCCGACCCAACCCGACCCGACAAAATGATCCGAAATTATCCGAAACCGATATGACCCGATTATCATGTTACCCGATCCGATAATGACCCGACCTGCCCGATTGCCAGCTCTAGTAAGGAGGCGGAACAGGAAGGGAAAGCGAACAAGTGATCAAACAGATTGATGAACTAGTGTCCCTTTAGCACCGGAATCGGAAAGCCTTCGGTATCTATAACAAAAATATTACTACCCCTTTCTTATCCTATTTATCAAAAATAAAATCATTCTACTATTAAAATTTTATACTAAAAAATATATTTTAAAAAAATTATAATTTATTTTTTACTTTATTCTTTTTTATATATTAAATACCTTATTATTTTTAAATAAATAATATAAATATAATTTTCAAAATATTTTTATGAGTTTATTAAAAAATATATAAATTAATGATATTTAATTTTTTAAAGCCGGTCACCTAACTCCCACCTAAAATATTGTCGGTTTCTTTTTCTCTCTTTTTAATATTTCACTCAGCTCTGCTCGTGGCACCTACCATCTTTGCCAAATTGTGGTCGTACGTCTTATTTGTGTCATTGATTACTTAGGCGTCCAAAAGTATTTATAAGATAGTATTTTTTTCTTTAACTTTCTTCAGATATTCTTATTATTTGAGATTTTTTTTATATTTTTAATATAGAAGTTCAATAATAACAAAGATAAATCATGAATATTATTGCAAAACTGTTGTAATACCCGTGCAGTATACATTTTTACATAGATAACGTGTAATAATTTAAATATTTGATAAATAAAGAAAATATTAAAATGTAAAAAAATAAATAAAACAAAGTAAAGATAAAAGTGTTACTATAACATTCAAATATTAAGTTGTAAATGTTGGAGACTCTAAAAATACTATTATAGATAAAAGAAAATAAAAACACTTAAAATATACCCATTTTGTTCCCAATAATATGTAATAAAAATATTATTGTTGTTTGACAATTTTAACATACATGATTCAAGTCAATAATTAAAGAAAGGAAAAATAAAATTAAAATAAAGTGATAATTAGATGATTACAACATAGCCAAAAAAAAATCACAAGTATTGTTTATCTTAACACAAAGGTAAATAAATATGTAACTTTTGTTTGATTAGCTCCACAGAAAAAAAATAATATAAATGAGGAGGGTAACTTTTATATAAAAGAAAAAAGATAACATACAAGTTTTATTTCATTTTCTAAATAATGTATATTTATGTAGCCAAAATAAAAATCTAATCTTATATAGAGGTAATGTATCGTTAATTCTATAATTACATATATTTTTATTTTTACTCAAGTATATAGTTAACTAAAATATTTATCCAATCAATGGCTAGTAAATTACTACATATTTTATTATTTTAATTATTTGACCATTACATTTAATGGCCAAGGAGAGGATTATAATTATTTATGACCTAACATTTAATTGTTGCATTAAGCGACTTGTATTTATTATTATTATTATTATTATTATTATTATTATTACTACTACTACTACTTACGGTTGAAAATTCAAAAACATAGAATTGGGAGAGAAAGTTTGAGTTAGAAATCTTAAAGGAATATCTATATATATATATAACTTACTAAAGTATTTATCTAATTAGTGCCTAGTAAATCACTACATATTTTATTTTATTTTAATTAATTGGCCCTTACATTTAACAACCAAGGATTATAATTATTAATAACCTAGCATCTAATAGTTGCATTAAGTGGCTTGTATTTATTATTGTTATCACAAGTTGTTGGGTATTCAGGAACATAGAATTTGGGAGGAAAAGTTTGTGTCGAAAATTTTAGAGGTAACTTTGTTTATATACACACATATATTTAATATTTATTTGACTACTTTATTAATTTTAATAAAATTCCAAATCTTTTAAAGCCATGTATGGGAGAGAGTGAGTACTTCATAAGTCACAAAAAAAATACCCTAAACATATTAAAGTACTTTTATATAATTAGAATTAAAAAAATTATTTCTTTTTCAAACATAAACTTTTAAAATCATGTTATGACTACTACTATTACTATTACTATTATTTTATCCCAAATAATACCACCCTTCATCTTTCACACTTACAATTTTTTCTCTTCTTCCTATTCTACTCTATATAACCTCCTCCCTTTTTCCTATTTTTTTGTACCACCCTTAGCTTTTATTGTTATTTTTGTTAGAGCACAAATCTAGTGGGGGGAGCCACTAGTGTCCAAGATGGGTTTTAAACTCTTGACCATAAATATAGCACATGGGACCATTTACATCTAGCCAGGGTTGAAAACATAAAATTATTAGAAAAATATAAAAACAAAACACCTTTTGAAGGCATTATTGTTGTATCTAACATAAGTAGAGTAAAAGTATCCACCACTCAACTAACACTAAATTTAAGACTTAAATAAAATAAAATAAATAATTATTACTATAATACAAATCACCAAGTAAATAAGATCGGTGATGATAACTAAATAGAACCTAGAGCAATCTTGAAATTAAATTATGTTATATAAGAATCATTAAACTCAATACCTAGTGAAAAACACAAATATGTCAAACCAATTGAAAGAAAAATAAACAGTGGTAGTCTCTATCCTATTCCACTCAATCCCACACACGCACATCAAGGTTAGAACGCCTCATGCACATATATTAAGTCATTTTTTTCCCATTAGGATCATTGTAGGGTCTAATTATAAATAGTTAACTTAAAATAGGCTGAGTAAATCATATTATCACCCATGTACATAAAGATTAAAAAAAAAGCATACAATAAATAATCAATTTTTAAAGTAGCTACCATAGTTTGCAAGTAAGTAGAGTATGGATAAAGGTAGTAAAGTAATGACATGTAAGCAAGCACATACATCAATACCAAATTAGTCTTCCATTTCAAGTGATCATTCCAATCTAATTTATTTTGACTAATAAGTAGGAAAAATAATGTCATATCCTCAACAGGATCTATTTTGGGACATGCAAGTGGAGTATTGATTCTAAGGGTCCACAATATCTCCAAATGTCATAAGCTTGATAATACTAGCACACCTCATTCCCCTATCTTTAAGTATGCACATCATTTAAAGAGGATCATCCCACCCTAAAGTTTTTTAATGCCTTAACAACTCTTCATCGGGCAATTCACCTAAATAAGATGACAATCTCACATCCATCCCCTAAAGGCCATTTTTTGGAGAATAACAAAATGAGGGTCAACTCATGGTCTTCCCCTTTAAGCTTAGGTATCTTAATTTATGTGACCATAAAATACACACGCAAAGCACACAAGTTTCATTAGTTAACCCCCTTTTAACATTTGACCATGGTCAATCCATATCTTCATTTTGTCAATCAACCAAACAAGACATTAGGCCTATGATAAGTTCATATTTTGACACATTTATAGCCTTATAATCTTAGTTTTTAGTATTTTAATTAGGTAATATAGGTGAATAATTATAATTTTATACTTAAGTGGTAATAATTGCACAAATGTTATTATTTAAGCTAAAATGATATAAATTAAATAAATTTAGAGTATAAAATAGTATTTATTGAATTTTATTTTATAGGTTTTATTTTTAAATAAAAGAAAAAAAAAGAACTGGACCTTTGGACCAACGGCCCAAGAGCCGAAGCCCCAAAGGCCCAGAATAAGAAACAAATGAGACCTTGACGCATAGAAAAGAAACAAAGAAAAAAAGGATCATTTGGGGAGAGAGACGCGGGCCTGTGATGTGAGGGCTGACGTGGAAAGGCGTCGCACGAACAAAATAAAAAGGGACGAAAGCCGCAAAGAAAAGAAAATTGGAGTGGCACGAATTGAAGGACGTAGGAGGGGCTCAGAAGCCGAGGAGCCTTCAGCGGCTCAAGAACAGTCAGGCACGGACTTCGAGGGTGAGCATCAACCTTCAACGTGGCAGTACAGTAGGTAGAAATCTGCGTCAACAAAAAAAAGAATTAGTGGCACGGAAATCGAAGGCAACGAAAAGAGAGAATAAGAGGGAAGAATTTATACCGGTATAATTTATTTAAGATAAAATTAATTTTTTATCCGAAAAAAATATTGATCTTTTATTTATAATTAATTTCGATTATTTTTTCTCTCTTGTTTTAATTTATATTTTGTATATATATTTCTGTGTAATTGATTCAATAATTATGGCTGGCTGATTATTTATTGTTAGGGAATAAATTGAAACCCTAGATTAGAGTTTGAATTATAATTTTATTTTCTTTGTTTCGTGACTCTATTTTAATTGCTATCGTTTATATATATAATTCTATCAAGTATACTTTATCTGGTACATGCCTTGTTCTGCTTTCCTCATAAGTGACAGTATGTAGGATTATTTGCTTGCGAGGTGGCCATCTAAATATACTAGAATCTATATGTATAAATTGCAGCTAGGTTAGATAACAATTCACCAAATAGTTTGTGATTCTAACCGAAGTAGTAAAACGTTTAGATACCTGTGGGTTAAGGAAAGGAAATACAGCTAGACATGCTTTGTGTACTAGTTTGGGTACTTAGATTGATAGCCTTCCAATTACACTTAATGCATTAAATATAGTTAAATATAGGAGCCACTTGTTGCTGCTATACTGCTAGTATTTAATATGGTTAATATTGGTGTTTTGTCGTATTGATTGATTAAGGGAAGTAATATAAGGTGTATGTATCTACTTTTGGTGTACAACTTGGTTGATCTCTTTCTCATGATTAAAAGATGACTTAGAAATTAATATTATAATTTTGACCTAATCAAGTGGTGGATTTCAATTTCCCTAACATATTTATCATATCTACGGTTTCCTATTATTTTTATTTATTTTATTTTATTTATTCCTTTCTTTATTTTTATTTTTATAAGCCCCATTATTATTTTTCTTATTTATTTATTTTGTGTTATTTAGTGTTTTTATTTTTATTTATTTCTTTAAGCTAGTTAAATAGAGGTGAGCCATCTCAATCCCTGGCTTAAAACGATACCCTTATTTACTAGTGCTATAATTGATAACAAGAGGGTTTAAATTGCGTGACGGCTACAGCCACGCCACACACGCAAAGCACACAAGTTTCATTAGTTAACCCCCTTTTAACATCCGACCATGGTCAATCCATATCTTCATTCTGTCAATCAACCAAGTAAGACATTAGGCCTATAATACCCCAAAAATATGCCTAGCCTAATCCCATGTCATTAGCACCCTAATTTTATTCTAATATCAATAAATCCTATGTTAGCCTTAACCTAACTCCTTAATCCCAAAACTTTAACCAAATCCGAAACATTGACTTGGATAAACCATAATTCGTAAACCAAAATAAAAAACTACTAAAATCTCCACTAATCCTAATTACTTTGGCTAATCTAAAATCACCCTATACCAATCCTTCAATCCTTCTCTTTTTCCTTTTCTTTTCTTTCTTCTCCTCCTCCCGCCAACCTCAAGTTGCACTTTTGAATTGTTACAACTTGCACCATCACCCATCACCTTTCTACACCCTCATCCATCACTCATCACCTATTCTTATCCTTCTCCCGTCTCTACAAACCTGCACACCCCCATGTGCACCACCCTATCTCCCTACATCCTTCTTATCCTTTTCATCCTTACGCAACACCTAAATATAACCATCACCACCCTCACCCTGTAGCTACTACCCTACCCCTAACCATCCTCTACAACCATCACCATCATCATCACCTTGCAACTACACCATCACACACCACCCCTTATTCTTTTCTTCTTCCCCGACTCACACCATTACCCGAGCTCCCTCTTCCTTCTCCTTTCCTCCTCCTCCTCCTCTTCTTCTTCTTCTTCTCTTCTTCTTCTTCTTCTTCTTCTTCTTCTTCTTCTTCTTCTTCTTCTTCTTCTTCTTCTTCTTCTTCTTCTTCTTCTTCTTCTTCTTCTTCTTCTTCTTCTTCTTCTTCTTCTTCTTCTTCTTCTTCTTCTTCTTCTTCTTCTTCTTCTTCTTCTTCTTCTTCTTCTTCTTCTTCTTCTTCTTCTTCTTCTTCTTCTTCTTCTTCTTCTTCTTCTTCTTCTTCTTCTTCTTCTTCTTCTTCTTCTTCTTCTTCTTCTTCTTCTTCTTCTTCTTCTTCTTCTTTCTTCTTCTTCTTCTTCTTCTTCTTCTTCTTCCTTATTTCCCTATTTTTGGCTTGTGCACCACCATTTCCACCACTGTGCACCACCTCGGCCACCACTTACTGCCCTTTGGTCAGTGGAC
This sequence comes from Tamarix chinensis, assembly GCA_030549775.1. NCBI lineage: Eukaryota > Viridiplantae > Streptophyta > Magnoliopsida > Caryophyllales > Tamaricaceae > Tamarix > Tamarix chinensis. The sequence goes on along the minus strand of CM060180.1, from coordinate 47,776,508 downwards.
CGACCACTAAGGTCTCCCCAACCTTCCTTCTCGCCGTTGTTATCCATCATCGCCAACCACTGCCTCTTTTCCCTTCTTCTTCCTCTCATGCGTTGCAACATTTTAGAGTGCACAGCCTATGCACTGCTTGCTGCATGACCATGCAACACTTAAAATCTCTTGTTGTACAGCCATGCAAATTTTTCACCGCCTAGTTGTGTGTCTTTTCTCCTCTCAACTTGTTACTGCACAACCATAAAACTTTCACACTACTTGGTTGTGCACCATATTTTCTCTTAACTAGGAGCTGCACCCCTGCCACACAACCGTGCAACTTCTTATTTTTGGTCATAAACTCTACTATTTTACTTAATTAATTTCGCTACAAAAAATAAAATTTTTATGTAGTAAAAATTAGGGTGTTATAAGGCCATCCTCCATTACCTATGATACAATTACCATATTTTATATTCTTGAAATGAATACCATTTGTTTATTACCAAATGTTTATAATGGATAAACTATGGGCAACATAGTTTGAAACAGATTTACATAATCCATTAATCATCAGTAAAATTTTATATTCCAATAATACATTCTTATTATACCATTATTTACCATAAAAAAATCAGCTTCCACTTTAATCAAAACTATTGGTTTTACTATTTATTAGTAATATAATCATATCTCATACAACAAAGCCACATTCTAAAAATTTATTATTAAACTAGACATCCACACCTTCATTTTAATTTATAGAAATAAGCCTAAATCTATTATAATTTTTATAAGTGTAACACCTCATAATTTACAACTAATTTTTTATTTTTATTTTTATTTTTGTGAAATCTTAAACATAAATATATGGGTGTTACCACCACACTTAGTATCATTCCGGTTTTATCACCATCCTAATACCAAATAGAAGGCTAAAATTTTAGACTTTAATCAATAGAAAGAGGAAAAATAGAGAAACAACATAAATATGCATAATTATTATTATCCAAAAAGGTGATGAAAGCTCCTAAAATAGATCTAATAGAGAAACAGAGTAACGCTTAATGGTATAAAAGACTAAAATAATTTATATCTGGATAACAAACTATACTAACAAGGTGAACATCAAACCTCCCTACTCTAAGCTCACCCAGAATCATAACTTTAACAAGTCAACATCCTCGACAAACATGTCCTCATATAACACAAGTATATAATATCTTGAAAAAGCGTAGCATTAGTACAATGACATACTAAGTGAACAATCATACTTTATGATATCAATGGGTTTTATAGTGTTTGCCATACATTTATATCAATGGGTGTTTTACATGCTAACAACAAATATAACACGGTGTTTATGGATTACACCAAACTCATATCATATATCACACAAGTGTTTATAGATGACACTAAACTTTCATATGACATAGGTTTAACACCAATTTCACATCATATGACACTAAAATAATGTTACATATGTGTTTACTTATTACATGAAACATACACATCAATATTGTTTTAGGGTTACAACAAATACTTAGTGTTTGTTATATCACAGATATCACACAAGACCCATAACCCACATATTTCACATGAATCCCACATCTTAATATTCCAAGAGATCGCATAAGGATTAGTACTTTATTACAACACTTTAAAAGTCAAACCAAAGGGACAATAGCCTCGATTTAGAAATTATTATTCAACATAGGAATTTCACTCCAACATTAAATCAACTTAACAAAGCAATGGTCAAACCAATGTTTGAGTTAACTCCATAGTTAACCAAAATTATTAAAATCTAATGTTATTCTTTATTTATTCAAAATAGTCACATAACAAAAAAAAATCTTATTTTAAAAGTTTAGATATCCAAAACCATTATAAATGCATAAAAAATAGTAACATTTAAAACATTTTTAATACCAATAATATCCCTATTTTCCTCAAAATTTTAGTGGATAATATGAAAAGACCATTTTACCCTTTTTCAAATAAAATATCCATTTTACATTTTACATTTTATAGAATATCAAAGCATTTCTAGCATTACCAATCACTTTACTTTATGAATAACATGCTAATATCATGGATATAACCAATTTAATTACATGCACAAAAGGTTAAGAGAAGAAATCTCACCTTTACTAGGAGATATTATCACCACCAGTTAGCTTTTCAAAATTAACGACATATTCACAAGTATATCCACTTCAATGCTGCTGGATACATATTTTAATAAATCAACTGTTAGAGCTAAAACAAAGTATGAAACAAAACTATAATTTGAAAGTACAACTCAATCTAGAGAGAGTAATGTAAAGAACTAAACAAAAATACTGGATGTGTTATTTCTAGGTTATTCTGAAGTCTTTGTTACTACTCTAAATATTTATAATTTCCTAACCACTAGTATTAGCTTATTACTTATAATCTCTCAAAAGTCAGATGTAGTTGTCTTAGGAGGGTCCCTATGCTTGTTAATTTTAAAAATTCATCCCTAAGAACCATATGTAGCTTATTTGAATTTAGTTAGATCTAAACTATTTACTTAAACTTATTAGACAACTAGTTAGAATCATACTCATAATAATTAACACATTTGACAATTTTAACTAACCTCATGTTCAAGGACACCCAGTATCCTTTGATGTAGATGGAGAAGCAAGCATGTAATCTATATCATCATGTACATTCTCTTCATTTTCACCTTTGCTAAATTCACAAATCAACCATAACTAATACAATTAACCATTCTAAATCATTCATACAGCACATATATATACAATTATACAACTAAATTATCTTATCATAAGCTAATTCATTTAAAATTAATCAAAACATAAGTTAGGGTTTGAGTATTTATACCAATTATATCATATTTTACTTCTTGTTAAAAAAAAAATGCCAATGTTGATCATCATCATATTCTTTATCTAATTTTATCAACTTGAATGATTATAGAATTATTAAATGAATTAACATAGAAAATAATCTAAGGACATAAAAAAGAGATTATATAACAATATAAAGTAATGAAGAAAAACTTCAGCACCACCACCCATCAAAACCCTTCCTAATATTTTACTTTCAAGATAGCATCTGTCATATACTCAATTGATTAAAACAATAATCGAAACATCCAATTTAACATAATTAGGGTTTTTTAGCCTAGACTGTAAATCCGGTCAAATCTTGTTAAAATATTTAAATTGACATGTCGAAAATGAAATCAAACATAATCTAATGCAAATTATATAATCAATTGAATAAAATAACTCGATTACACAATCTAATTTAAATCCGCAAGAATTTTGACCTAAGAATCCAATTCTGATTAATTTCATACAAAAATTTCAAATTGATAGTTCTAATATGAAATTAGATACATTTTAAAGGATATTGTAAATTCAATTTATCTAAAATAGCTAAATCGGATAAAACTGACAAATCCGGATATAGCCGTGTCACAAATCCAATTTTCACAAATCAATCATAACCAATACAATTAACCATTCTAAATCATTCATATAACACATATATATACAATTAAAAAACTAAATTATCTTATCATAAGCTAATTCATTTAAAATTAATCAAAACATAAGTTAGGGTTTGAGTATTTATACCAAACATATTGCAGCGAAATTGGAGGGAGTGAGGGGTGTTGGAGCTTCGCCGGTGGTCAAGGACCACTCGTCGGTGACGAGCGACGCTGGAGGCTGGCGAGCGGTGGTGCACCGCAGCTGTCCTCGTGTGTTGTTGGTGGCTGCTACTGCTGCTGTATTGGACGACGACAACGAGGAGAAACAACAACTGTGTGTTGTCTGCTCGACCGGCAGCAGCTTGCGTGGTGGTGCAGTCTGGGATGAAGCCTTCGAGAAGGAGAATGCTAGGGCAGGGGAATGGACGTCAAGCAAGGGTTAGGGAGGGACGGCCGGTTACACTTCGTATGTAGAAATAAAACAATGGGTACAGCCTTACAGGTGCGCAGGAGGTGAAATTTGGGTTTTTTTTGGCCGAAACATAACAATGGGTATAGGATGCACGAGAGGTAAAATTTTGGTTTTTTTTTATATTTTTTTAAAGGAGTTGGGGAAATTAAGTGTTTTTTAATTTTATTATTTTTTTTGATTTTATATATTTGAAAATTTTTATTATAAAACATATATATAGAACTTAAATATTTTTAACGACCAATAAATTAATGATTAACGACAAAAAATTATATTAGTCGTAATAGATATACCATCAACGATGACTTTTAACAATAGTCGTTAATAATATATCAATAACGCCAACAAAAAAATTTGGTTGCTAAATTGGTCATTAATGCACCTGTTTGTTGTTGTGAAAACTCCATCCACAACCTCCTTATTCACCTTAGAGATGATCAAAGCAGTTATAAATGCCTATTATTTTACGAGTTCATTCGAAAAAAAATGATGCTTAAATGAATGAAATAACAATATCACTTACTCTTAAATATTTTAAGCACAACATACATGATATTCCAAATCCACCAACCACTTAGTTTCTACTCCCTTTAGCTTGATATGATGTTAAAGAGGTTAAAGTAGAAAGTTTGGTAATTTTTTAAGCTATGACCATCGTGAATTGGTGATGGAGGAGTTTGGTCATAGAGAAAATTGATAAGGATGACTAGTAAGGGACATGACTTAGAGAGAGATGAGGATGAGTATGATTAGTTTAGAAGGGAGGAAAAAGAAATAATTGAAATGACTTGGTGGTACGTACTCAATCTTTACATAATGATTAGGGAATTAAAGAAAATCATGTATGGTTAAGAGAAGAGAAGGATAGAGTCTATCGTGAAGTAAAGAAGAAAAGAAGAGGTCAAGTAAGGTTAAAAGAATAAACGATATCAATGATCTCATATTCCTAAAAAAATATTAACACGTGTATGGTTAAGGGAACAGTGGCCATTTATGAGCCAAAATCAATGGATTGGTTTGATCATCATCAAATATGGATGGCTTAGATTAAATCTCTTATAGATTAGACACAATTTAGTAAAGAAAGATACATTTTAGTAAGTAATTTTGTTTAAAATAAACAAATAAATTATAAAATTACTATAAACTAAAATATGTCATTTTAAGTTACTACCAAATAAAAAAAAAATATCAAAATATAACAATGTGTGAATTTTGGCAAATTTCAAATGGTCTAAAAAATCAATTTAAATTCCAAAACATAAGAATGGTAAGGAAAAATAAAATAAATATCAAAGAAGCTCTAAAATTCATTAAAAAAACTAGGGAGATGTTATGAATTCCAAATATATAATTAATAACAAATATAATTAAAATTCTAAAATTATAAATTGTGTCAAATCAATTTCTAGAATCATTTGGGACCCTAAAATATAACTTCCTTGACCATGCCATAAGAATTCAAAAGTTTTACCTGAGACTCTTGGATATAAATAGTGACTTCAAGAAAATGTGTGGAAAAGGGTGTGTATCAGTGCAAAGGAGAATATTTCATCATGAAAGTTATATAAAATGTCATACATAACAAATGAGAATCTAGATAAGTGCTAAAAAAGCTAATATTTTACATTATGAAATGATCATCAAAAGTTTTGTAAGCATAACAAAGCTTAAATGGTATTATGGAGCTAGAATCCCAATAAGAGTTTTTAAAGTTCTTAACAATAGATCTCTCAATCCTTGTTTCTTAGAAACTTTAAACCTTCAATTCCGTAAAAAAGTTCATCTTTTTCTTTGAATTTAGCTAAAATGAAGGGCATGGAAGGTGGGGTGTTACATTATTTTGCAAGCTAAACATTCTTGGTCAGAGTGGGTATATGGTGCCTTTTGATGATGCTTAGGTTTAAATAGAGCTGGTAAAAGTTGACACAACCCATCAGGCCTACACAATACCCGACCCAACATAACTCAATAAATTCATCAACCTGACACGACCCAAACCCAATAAAAAATAATCTAACTTGACATTGACCCAAATATAAGTGGCCTAACCCGACCCCAACTTAACCCGTTATCAACCCAAATAGCCATCAACCCAACCTGTTATTAACCTGACCCAACTGGATAAAATTAAATTCAATATTAACTAGTTATGATAATAAAAAAAAATACACATCTTATTATTTATTTAAAGCTTTTAAAAATATATTATTATTGTGTATTTTGCTTATTTTTTTTACTTTTATAATAAAGTTACATATTCATCAATGATATTCTAATTTTACTTTTTTTTTGTAAAAACATATTATTATAAATTTATAATAATAAATACATAGCTATTAATAATACATTTTTAATCACATGCTTACATAAATTTAAACTTAATGCTTGCCTATGAGGTTCATGAATTAGTTTAATTTTGATTGTCAATGTTCAATTTTGCCTAAATTCAAAGTGATTCAATCCGGGATTAACTCATCCCAAACCCAACCCGATCCATCAAAACCTAGAAGGATATAATTCATCAAGTTAACCTGAATCCAACCCATTAAATTAACCCAAACATAAAATCATCTGAATACAAGCTTGTTTGGCTGAAACCCAACCCAATAGGGATGTAAATAGGGCAAATTTAGGGCTGGTACAACCATAATCGTATCCGTATCCATACTCATACCTGATAAGAAAATTTGTACCCAAATTCGTACTTATACCCTGAACTGGTATCCATTAATATATCCATATCTATATCTATTAGATATCCTTTACATAATGGATAAATCCATTACCCGACATATGCACCCATTTAGAGTTAAGCCAAATGAAAATTGTAACCTTAATTAATACTATATTTATTTTAAAATTAAGGATCAAAGTGTAATTATATATGTGGTAAATGGGTATGGATATGGATACAGGTACGAGTACGGACATGGATATCCCAAACCCGTATCTACACCCATACCTAACAAGTATTTTTTTTCTATCCTTTATATCCATTTAAGTATCCAACATATAAAACCCAAAGGGTTTCACATCATTCAATTTAACTCGATAAGCAAACCTAAAATAATGCGAACCCAACCCAACTCAAACTTGTACTATCTCAACCTAACCCCAACTCCACATCATAAATGAACCCAATACAACCCGAATCTATAGCGACCCAACTCCAAATCCAAACCCAACCCAAAATGACCCGAATCATTATAACCTAACCTAAACCCAACCCACCTGACTCGATTTCCACTTATAGGTTTGGATAAGATTGTTAGGTCTATTTAATGTATATAATGTGATGTAATTTCTTTTGTTTAATTGTTACTCTCAAACTTATCTTCCATATTTGTGATATCTAGTGTTGTATTTGAATTATGTGAATATTAATTTTTGTTATTATAAATATGAGGATCTATAACATCCTATTTTTACCACAAAAAAATTCTTCTTTTTTAAAAAGAGTTTGTAGAAGAAAAAAATAGAAAATGCAGGTTGTTATTGTCATAGCCGATATGGAAAAGGTACAACTATTACCTACCATATGCATGATATAGGGCTAGTAGTTCCTAGTATATAAGGAAACAATGGAAGAAAATAAATATGATAACCTACACACAATCTAACAATGCTCTCTTGGGCACGACTCCATGAAGATGGACAACTTGTAAAATAATACTAACTATTCCCCAAAATATGCCAAGTTCATATCATCACCACAAAGGATGGATATATGGTTAAATAATTAGTAAAACCTAACTTTTATGAGTAGCTAATGCACAACTCTCGTAATTAAAAGATATCACATAATACACTTACACATGTTTGCACTTTCGAGCAACCTAGTGTAGGTGATATACAATATCCTAAGGAAGCACATAGGGAATTTGTGACACCCATCTAAAGAATACTATGATTAAAACATTTGAAACCAAAATTGATATAAACCTCCCACACATGGTTTTTTTCCAAGGCATCAAAGCAATTTAAATCCAAGGGTTATACACGCTCGTAAGCCATGAAAGACTTTTTAAAACAAAACCATTGGGTTATACATACCTAACATATAAAATCAAAGCCAAGTTAGCATGAATAATAACCAGAGGAAAATGTTCAGCCCCATTGGGTTATACAACCGATGACATGAAAATAGATTAAGATAACATGGACAATAGAGGGGAATGTTCATCCTCATTGGATTTTGATGGAGACCAGAGCTAAGAGGATTTTAAATGGGATATCACACCCAACTTACTTAAGTGTATGCATCATACTACATTGATAGCCCTAAGTGTTTAATGACCAACATATAATAATAATAATAATAATAATAATAATAATAATAATAATAATAATAATAATAATAATGCTATGTCTAACTACTAGGATGCAATAGTAAGTATGTGATGTTTAAGGAACAACACACAATGGCAATTTCATTGTGTTTAAAAATCAAGACACGATGGTAATTTTGATATGTGTTACTGACCAATATGAAATGGCAATATGATGACACCAATTATGACACAATATTTATATATAACACCCAACTCACATCATATATCACACAACATATGTTTATATATTACACTAAACATTCACTTAAGTGTTTCTAGGTCACACAAAGTTGCCACATAAGTGTTTGTAGGTTACACAAAATTTAGCATAGAATTGCACTGATTAAAATACTTTAAAATAATCCATTTATAATTCAAGAAGATCATTTTGGGCTATAAGGGCCAAAACGTCAGGTATATTTTAGTTCAAATTGCACAATATAAGTGTTTTCCACTTTAATACACACACTCTCTCTCTCTCTCTCTCTCTCTCTCTCTCTCTCTCTCTCTCTATAGGTTACACTAAACATTCACTTTAGTGTTTTTAGGTCACATAAAGTTGGCACAAAAGTGTTTATAGATTACATCAAATTTAGCATACAATTGCAATGATTAAAATACTCTAAAATAACCCCTTCATAATTCACCAAGATCTTTTTGGGGATATAAGGGTCAAAATGTTAGGTATATTTGAATTCGAAATTACAAAATAAGAGTGTCTGCCACTTTCAATTTATATATACTGTTCATTGTGAAAATATTGAAAACCCAAAATTAGGGTCAAATTAAAAAAAAAAGGTCAAAGTCAAAATAAATGGTCAAGGTCATGGTTAATGGTCAATGTTTGAATTTTACTATTCACATATTCCACATAATATTATTTTAAGGCTAATTTAGTCTTTTTAAATTTGATTATGCTTAATCATGTATTAATCCTACTTACATCATTAGTGAAATGATTAAGTCAATATTAACATGTTATTAAGATTAGTATGAAGAACATCAAGAACAAAAATTAACACATCATGCCTATATTTAATGAGTAGTACATCATATTCAATATAAAATCATAATTTTACTTAAATCTTTAACCTTTTATACCTTCCTTATATCTGACAAATCTCACCTAAAAATTACAATTAATATCATGAAATCCTATTAACACATAAAAACAACTTCAACACACAAATGTGGCCAGAAACTAAGGTTCTAAATCAAGTTGATAGAAAACGGGCTTATGCACTTGGGAGAGAACAATCATAACTTTTTTGATACTAAGCATTTTTTTTTAGGTTCAAAAGTTCCAACTTCATTAAAGAGAACACATAATATAGAGCACTCTAAAAAAAGGCTATAACAATTCATCTTCTCCTTAAATTCTTTTCAACATAGCTGATAATCATCCTCAAAGTTAATTCCTATTACTCTAACTTAAACCCTAGTAACAACAAAATCATATTATGATGAAACACCCATTGCGTTCATTCCTTATGCATGATTTACTTCTCTTATAATTCCTTTAGATAGATCTTATCAATAACCAAAAATTCATTTGAATAGTCATGAAGTTGTATCCATTGCCTAGTTCGCCAATCATCATCGATTAAAAACAACTATTTAGGTAGATGACAAAACTATAGTGAGAACCTTCTATCTTAAAAAAAAATTTATACCATACATAACTCTGAGGTTTATCGTAAACAAAATTTCTCTGTACACAACATTTCCACTCCTAACCAAGGTTCAAATACACGTAAAGTTAGAAATAGATGACATAACCTAGACTTGTAAGGCCCCAAATACTAACTATATTTCCACAATATATTCAAGTTGTTCTATAAACACCTTACATAAATTCTAATGTCTTCTTTAGGCAACATTTTAATATCATCAAATCATTTAACTATCACTTTTTCTACCATATTCAATCCTACAAAAGTATGTCTAATCATCATTTTTAGTAACATCAGATAACCATTACATCATATACACTCATTTGACACTTAAGGTTGGAATCAACTCATTAACTTATATACGAGCTTTCTAATTTTTTAATTTCAACTATTATAGAGATAGGCTAATGTCTCTTCAAAAAAATAATATTTATACCATACCCAAACATAACATTAAAACCTTTCTCTTAAATAAGGAAGAGTTTCACTTTATAATAACCCAAATCAACAATCATTTTTTTTTATGTAGGAGCATCCATAGATGTTCCTGAAGGTGATGATTTGTCATACTTAATTTTGGAACCAATCACATTATTTGTCCTTAATGATAATGCTTTAATTAACCTTAATGATATTTCTTTAAGTCATTATTATAGGTATCTAACATAACTGCAAGAAGAAGATCAATTTCATATAAGAATTCAAGATGCTTAAGATTTATACATGTTATAAGCTATTACAAAGGAATCTATTATGCATGAAAGTTAAAGTCAAAGTCAATAAGACATAGTCAACCTTTCAAAGTCATCATTATTGTTTTGATTAGGATTCTTATAAATTATTTTCATGTAATCTAATCTTTATTTGTAATAGTCTTGTTGAGCCATGTATTATATAGGATATAAATATATTGTAATACTAGTTATATGCTAGTTAGCCATTTGTGTGTCATGTGGCTAAATTAATATGCTAGCTAGCAATATCCTAAACTCCTATATAAGCATGGAATGTTGACACATTGTAACATGTCAATTGATATTGATATTGAAATATAACACAAGTAATTCACTTGGTTAATTCTCTCTTTGTGATTGAATACCTATTCTAAGACTATTTGGAATAATCTTAGACTAGTAATATTCAATTTAATTTTCTTTAATTCTTGCTAAATTCTTTGAATTCTTTTTGCATTCTTTTTTAGTTCTTACTTGAATCTTTCAACTTATTCTTCAAAAATGCAAGCCAAAATGATCCTATATCTAAACTCATTCACACTAATCTTCATCCTCATTGAAGATTCATGTTAACTTTGGTATCAACACCACATTTTAGCTTTGGTTCCTTCAACATAAGTTTTTATTCCCCCATTTTCCTTCATTCAAAGCTCCCTTCTTTTTCTTCTTCTTTCATGTGTGATTTCTTCCATAATTTTCTCCTCCCATGCACGTCCATGCATAGTTTTTTTCCCAACAAGAAATCAAATAGGTTAGCACATCTTCAATCTTAAGTTTAAAGATAGTCGAATAGGTTAGTGTATATTCAACTTGGTCTTCAAATCTTCAGCTTCATAGTTTGAAGATATTCAAAGGGTCTAGTATATCTTCAACCAAGTGTATTAGATCTTCAACTAAGTCTTCACATCTTTAATCTATTCAACTTAGGCTTCAACATGAGGTTGAAGATTGCTTATCTTGTTTTCATACCTTCAACATTTGAAGGTAAGTATATGATTTACTCATATTTTTCTTTAGATCTTCCAACCTACTTCTTGATTTCTTATTAGTTTTATTGAAAGTCTTTAAAATCTCGTAAGTACTGAGTGTATTTTGGAGATTATGTCATGTGAAAAAATTTCTTCTTCTTCCTCTTGAGTTACAAAGTTTTTTTTACAACTTTGGGGTTGAAATAGCTTAGCATATTCCACTTATATTCTTTCTTTATATTTAATCATAATTAGAGAAGAATTTATCTTCACTTATGTTCAAATTTCAACTAGCATGTGGACGCTTCTTTGTCTTCTTTCTTCGAGAGAGAAAGTTCTTATTCTTAATCAAGATTATCTTGAAGAATATCAAGATTGCTTGATAACACATTCGAACATTTTTATTTCATTCATCTCACCTTTTTTTAGTGCAATATGCCTTCAAGAACATAGGCATAACTTCAAGAAGATTTCAAGAAGAAAATTATAACAAGTGATTGAAATTATGTCAAGTGCAAATTGAAGAGATATTCAAGTATGGGTGAAGAAGTATCATCAAAGACGATGTATGACACCCTTCAACAACTTGAAGCAAGTGTACATGTAATACATGCTCAATTGTAGCAACTCCCTTCAATTCAAAGCAACTCCCTACAATGAAGGCTACAAATAAATGAGTAGAGGGCATGGTTGGGAGGGTAGTCCAAGCTTGAGGTGGTCATCATAATGCTAGGACAGAGTATAAAGAGAGTGCACAAGATAATGGATCAAATGACCTTAGCCACAACCAAAGAGGCTATAAAAACCATCAATAAAGGTATAACCATTTTGAAGATAAAGGTATGAAGCTTAACCTTTTTGATTTTTGTGATGAATTAGATATTGAGGTATTTTTGTTTGCATGAAATTGAAGAAATATTTTAATTTAGGGAGTATGATGGAGAGCATAAGTGTAAATTAGAAACTCTCAAATTTGAAAAGTTTGCTAGGGTTTGGTAAGACAATGTTAAGAGGAGTTGTGATAGGCGTGATAAAAGTAAAATCAAGTCTTAGACAAAGAAACACCTAAGAAAAAAATTTCTAACTAAAGATTGTGAGCAAGATATGTATATTAAATTGACTACTCTTAGGCAAGAGCTTCTTAATGTAGAAGAAAACACTAGAGAATTTAAAAGACTATAACTTTTATGTGATATGTAAGAGAGAAAAGAAAAAAAGTGTTCTAGATGCTTAGGTGGCCTTAACAACTTGATTAGGGAAAAAGTTGAAATGTTTACCTATGATTCTCTTGAAAATTTAATTAACTTAGCCTTGAAGTGTGAAAGAAAAAATAATTCTACCAAATATTATCAAAAGACAAGTGCTTCAAGTTCTACATCTTACAAAATTAATTCTAATGCATCTACATCAAAGTTTGAGACACATAACTATTAAACTAATGATATAAAAATTAACCCTAATTGAGATGATAAAAGTAGGACAAAAGTTAGTGAAATACCCACAAAGCAATGCTTCAAATGTAAAAGGTATGGTAATTTTTCTAGGGAATGTCCTAATCCAAGAGTCTTAACCTTGAGTGAAATTAGAAAAATGGAACCATATATTCATGATGATAACTTAGAAGATGAATCTAAAGATGATGTCTTAAGTGTGTATGAGAAAGATGGAAATCCTTGTTTCGTACTACAAAGCGCATCACAAATACAACCTAATACTCAATCTACAAAAAGGGATAAAATTTTTAAAACTAATTATAGAATTGGTGATAAAGTTTGTAGGTTCATCATAGATAGTGGTTCACGTATAAATTTTTCTAGTAAGGAAATAGTCAAACAACTAGGACTAGTGACTACTATCCATCCTAAACCATATTCCTTTCAATGGTCTAATAACGTAAAAGGAGCTAAGGTGACTAAAAAAACACTCATTTATTTTCTTATTAGTGATTATCATGATGAGGTAGTGTGTAATATTTTTCCTATAGATTCTTGTGGTGTTTTACTTGGTAGACCATGGCAACATGATCGTAATGCAACTCATGATGGTATAACTAATGAATATGTAGAGTTAAAGGATAAAAATAAATATAAGTTGAAACCATCCCAATGTGATTACTTATCATTACTCAAGGTTAAAAACAGTTTATTTTTACATAAAAGGGAAGTGATTAATTGTATTGAGGAATAGGTTGTTTGTTATACCTTGGTAGCTAAGTTATCTTAGTTTGGGGAGAAAAAAAATATATAACAATTTAAATCTTACTAGTTTGATTGATGAATATAGCGATGTTTTTCCAAATAATTTACCTCCTAGACTACCACCTATTAGGGGTATTGAGCATGCTATCAATTTGATTCTAGGGATGCCTTTTCCTATTAGACCGGCCTATAAATATAATCTAGAGGAGGCTAAGGAATTATAAAGATAAAATCAAGAGCTAGTAAATAAAGGTTTCATGAGGTAACTTGTGCAACACTCTTGTATTATCTATTCCTAATTTTGACCTACTCTTTGAGGTAACTTGTGATGTAAGTGGGGTAGGTATTAGAGGAGTTCTTTCTCAAAAAAAGAAATGCATGGCATACTTAAGTGAAAAACTAAATGGCACTAATAAGGAATTCTTTACCATTATATGAAGTTTAGAGACAATGAGTCATTAACTGAGGCCTAAAAACTTTATGCTATATTTTGATCATGAAAGTTTAAAATATTTGCATGGTTAAAAGAAAGTAAGTCCTACACATGCAAAGTAGGTATGCTTCTTGAAATCCTTTGTGTTCTCTATTGAACACTTGGATGGTAAAGAAAATATAGTGGACCATGCTCTTTCTAGGAGATTTATCTTACTTATCATGCTAGATGCAAAATTATTAGGATTTGAAATGTTAAAAGATATATATCCTAATGAAGACTTTCATGAAGAATATCAATTGTGTAAAGAAAATACAAGTCATAATAATTATGCTATACAAGAGGTTTTTTTATTTTTATTTAAACTTAATAAACTTTGTGTACCAAGATCAAGTATGAGAGATTTAATTATCAAGGAGGTACATGAAGGAGCTATTATAAGTCATTTTGGTGCTAAAAATCTTTAGAAATATTATAAGAAAATTTCTATTGGCCACATATGATAAAAGGTGTACAAATTATAATAAACCAATGTGTTACTTGTAATAAAACTAAGAGTTTCTTTGACAAAGGTTTATATACACCATTACCTGTGCCATGTCAATCATGGGAAGGGATTAGCATGGACTTCATCTTGGGGTTGCTAGAGCTCAAAAAGGCAAGGATTCTGTTATGGTCATTGTGGATAGATTTTTTAAGATGGCTCATTTTATTCCTTGCCATAAGAATGATGATACTACACATGTTTTCAACTTATATTTTAAGGTAAGTAGAAGACTTTATAGCATACCTAAAAGTATTGTATCAAATAGGGATGTCAAATTTCTTAGTTATTTCTAGACAACATTATGGAATATATTAGATATGAAGTTATTATTTAGTACTTCACATCATCCACAAACTAATGGAGAGACTAGAGTTACTAATCATACTCTCGGAACATTATTAAGAGGATTAGTAAATAAGAGTACTAGAGATTGGGATATTAAGTTGGCTCATGCCGAGTTTTCTTATACTTGTAGTCCTTCAAGTACTACACATATAAGTCCATTTGAAATTGTATACGGAGTGAATCCTTATATACCAATCAATATGGTACACTAAAGGAAAGGTGAATTTAAGAATTATGATGTTAAGGAACGAGTTGAACTCTTCCAAAAGCTTTATCAACAAATTAAAGGTAACACTGAAAAAGCTAATGAAAAATATCAAAAATAAGATAATAAACATCGTAGTCAACAAGTATGTTCTCCTAGTGATTTAGTGTGGTTACATTTATGAAAGGAAAGATTTCCAAACCTAAGGAAAAATAAACTAATATCATAAGCAGATGGACCATTTAAACTTTGAGGATAATGCTTACAAACTTGAACTAATTGAATCATATGACTGTGTTTTGTGGACATTCATTATGGGTGATTTATCTCCTTATTTTAACGATGTTAACTTGATGACAATTTTTTCTAAGTTTGGGGGAGAATGATGTAGGAGTATCCATAAGTAATCCTTGAGGTGATGATTTGGCATATTTATTTTTAGAGCCAATCTCATCGTTTGTTTTTTATGATAATGCTTTGACTGACCTTAATGATATTGTTTTAAGTCATTCTTGCAGGTATGTAACATATTTGTAGGAAGAAGATCAATTCATATAATAATTCAAGATACTTAAGATTTCTACCTATTACATGCTATTACAAAAGAAGTTATTGTGCATAAAAGTCAAAGTCAAGAAGATCTAGTTAATGTTTTAAGGTCAACATCATTGTTTTGATTAGGATTACTATAAATTTTTTACATGTAATCTTAGCTTACTTTGTTTATAGTAGTCTTGTTGAGCCATGTATTATATAGGATATAAATACATTTTAATACAAGTTATGTGCTAGTTAGCCATTTGTATGTCATGTGGCTAAATTAGTGTTCTAGTTAACAATGTTCTAAACTCCTATATAAGCATAGAATGTCGACACATTGTAACAAGTTGGTTGATATTGATATTGAAATACAACACAAGTAATTTACTTGGTTAATTCTCTCTTTGTGATTGAATACCCATTCTAAGGCTATTTGGAATAATCTTAGATTGGTGATATTCAAATTGAATTCCTTTGAATCTTGTTAAATTCTTTTAATTCTTGTTACATTCTTTTTTAGTTCTTACTTGAATCTTTCTACTTCTTATTCACAAATCCAAGCCAAAATGATCTTAAATATAAACTCATTCACACTAATCTTCATCCTTATTGAAGTTTCATGTCAATTTTTGTAAATTAATGACTTTTTTTTTTATAATTCCAAAAAATTCACAGCCTAGATAAGCTTACTCTTATTCTAATACCCTCTAGTAACCTATGCAAAAAACACCAACAAGCATAGATAACATATAGGTACAACAAGAATAAACCAACTCTTAGAAAACCCTACTAACTTTCTCTTTCCTTTTTTAAACTTTTCAAAATATTTGAGCAAAAAAATCTTGAAATCATGTAAAAAAAAAGATATGGAAAATTTATGTTTGCAAAACAATTTTCAAGTTTCAAAATAAAAATCTCAGGTACTAACTTGTATCAAACCCATTTTTACCACCCACAATTTCTTATTCTGGAAAGAGTTATCACTACATCTAATATAGAAATGATACATCTATTATCTACCACTGGAAAGAGTTACCACTACATCTAATATAGAAAAGATACATCTATTATCTAACCCTTATTTGATGTGAGGCTAAAAGTATCATCATACCAAAAAAATTGGTGTAGCACACACCTAACCTAAAATTGATATAAACCTTATTAAATGTAGAATTAGAGTGTGGAAAAATCTTTAAATAAGATAGGTTAAAACATGAATAAAGAAGTGTTAAGCATTAAACTTTACACTAAAAATATCAAAATAAATATAAGGAAAAAGTGGAGGAGAATAAGCAAGGTAGCTGACACACAATCTAACATCACTCTCATTGGTAAGACTCCAAACAGATGGAAAACCTACAAAATAATGCTTATTGTTTCCTCCTATATGTTAAGTTCATCATAGAGCCACAAAGGACATCAATATGGTTATTTAATTAGCAAAACCTAACTCCTACGGGCATTTAAAACACAACTCATGTTGTTAAACATAAGATTGCATGTTTGAGCAATCTAGTGTAGATAACATGCAATATCCTAAGGGAGCACATAGAAAATTTTCTACACCCATCCAAAAAACAATGTTATTAAAACAATTTAAACCAAATATGATACATACCCACTAGACATGGTTTTTGCTAAGGCACAAGATTGATTCAAATCCATGGGTTATATACACCCACCAACTAAGGCAACCGTTTCAAAACAAGACTATTGGGTTGTACACAACTAACATATGAGGCAAGAGCTATAAAGGCATAAATAGTACTCAAAGAGGAATGCTTAGCTCCATTGAGTTACACACACCTGCCATATGAGGTTAAAGCTCATGTAGCATAATAAATACTTAGAGGGAATGTTTAACCCTATTAGGGTTTGGTGGGCATTAAAGTTCAAAGGCTTTCAGATTGGTTACTACACCCACCTTACTTAGTTTAGTGTACTTATTGGACTATATTGGTAGTCCAAGTGTTTAATGACAAACACACAATGATATTTTTATTGTGTTTAATTACTAACACATAATGATAATTATATTGTGTTTAATGACCAACACACAATGATAATTATATTGTGTTTAACGACCAACACACAACAGTAATTATGTTGTGTTTAATAACCAACACACAAAAATAATTATACAATGATACAGGTGTTTCATATGCTACCACCAACCATGACACAATATTTATAGATAACTCCCATCTCACATAAGCTATCACACAACATATGCTTATAGATTACACTAAACATTCATATAAGTATTTCTAGGTCACACAAAATTGGCATATAAGTATTTATAGGTTACATTGAACTTAGCTTATAATTACACTAATTAAAATAACTCAATAAGATCATTTTGAGGACAAATGGGCCAAAACGTGAAGTATATTTGAGTCAGGAATTACAAAATAAGGTTAGATATCATTTTCAAAAAAAAAAATACTACTTACTAAGAAAAGAACAAAAACTCAAAGTTCAATTCAAAGTTAACAACAAAAGTCAAAGTAAAAGTAAACGGCCATAAACATGATCAATGATCAAGGTTTGACTTTTACTATTCACTTATTCCACATCTTATCCTTTTAAGGCTATATTAGTTTTTTTTAACTTAAATAATCCTCTGCTTACATCATTAGTAAAATGATTAATTCAATATTAACAAATTATTAAGATTAGCATGAAGAAAAAGGAATAACACACCATGTATATATTTAATGAATAGTGTGTTATATTCAACAAAGAATTATAATTTTCCTAAATCTTTAACCTCTTTTAACTCCACTTATATCTAATTAAATTATATTATATCATATCCTATATCATTTAGTACCTAAAAATTCCATTCAATAATATGGAATCCATGCATCACACAAAAATAACTCCAACACACAAACACGAGCCAAACCTGAGACTCCAAATTGGATGAACATAAAGGCATGCTTGCACACTTGAGGAAAAAATGTTCATAACATTTTTCAACACTAAAAATTTTTTAGCTTCAAAAGTTCCATTGAATAGAAAAGTAGAAGGATGAAGGTGTAAATATGGCGGAAGTGTTCTTGATGTTGCACAAAAGCTAGGGAAGGATTTTGGAGGTTGTAGATGAGTGAAGAAGATGGGTATTTGGGTAGACAATTGCATGTGAGAATGAGGGATAAGCGAGTGGGATTGTTAAATGAATTTGGGTAACAATTCTTACATACATTAATTAGTTATGTTGTATAAGATTTATTCTTATCTTATATTAGGAGGATAAGAATAGGTTTTATGATATTAATAACAAGTAAGGGTTTGCTGGTGTTTGGGAAAAAGTGCAAGTGCAAGCCCTATAGGCTCACACATGGTTTGAATGAAATAAATCAATTTTTGATTTAAGGTATGGTATATTAGAGAATATACAATAATTATGAGTTTTAGATAACAAAATCACAAAGAATATTCATGATATTTAGCCTAAATTTAGGTGCATGTTTGAAGATTTAAAAAAAATAAGGTTTCGATGATAGGTTACAAATATTAGAAGGCTAGTTTAACACCCCAAAATTTACCACTGAAAAATTTCAGTTAATTAAAAAGGTTTAACGAAAGTGAAATCATAAAACCGTAAATTTAAGGGTCGTTACTGCCACACTTAGTACCAGATCAGTTCACTCCTACCATTCCAATACTATGTGCTAAGGCTAAACAGGTTAACGCCAAGTACAAGTCATTAATAAAAACACAAGTCATACAGAAATCAGAGTGCGATTTAGAATTACAATCCCAAGAGTAATTTCAAAACATAAAGCACCGTACGAGATCACATAACTAGAATAAAATGATACATGGTCCAATAAAAAAGGAAAACAGAGTCTGACTGAGTCCCTCTTGATCCTCAAGTCAGGTCTAGGCTCAACACTCAGCCCCACCCAATGCCTCATAAGTGTCGTAGGCATCGAAGATGACATCCTCTACCTGCACAAGCTAAGACGGTTCTTCTGCTCGTGGGAATGAGCAGCACCAATGAAACGGGTGATCAGTACGCTACGTATTGAGTAAGGTAACCATGTGCTAAGGCCAAACATATAAAACATACGACGTAACATACATGACATGGTCCTATAGACAACATACGGTAACATAGATAATGAAGGCTGGCTATGGTCTAATTAGACTTATTCTTTGGATCTCTAGTAAATATAGTCGTTTCACACCATAATCTTTATCAATCCATGTGAGTGCGGGAACACCACTATTATAGCCGGTGGATCGGTCACTTATAAGGCAGAATGTACCTAACCATAGTTTTTGCCGGTGGTTCGATCTCCAAGGCAGAACACTCCTGGCCACTATTATGTCGATGGATCGGTCTGGCCCCGACTCTCATAATGTTTCATTGTAATTACATAGTATCTTTCCCATGATTCATTAGCAACTTAATGTTTGGTTTGTTGAGCTCGGGATCACTCACTATTATAGCCGGTGGATCATTCACTTATAGGGCAGAACGCATTTAACCACTATTATATGCCGGTGGATCGGTCTCCAGGGCACCCCGGCACCTGGCCACTATTATGTCGGTGGATCGGTCTAGGCTCAACTCAACAATCTTACTTTTTAAGTGATTAGTATCTTATTCATATCTTATTAGATAAAGCTTTTCACCCTTGACATGTATGTCAACAACCTTCTACTTATATTCTCCCAAGGGGGCCTGTCCCATATTTTGAGACTCTTGCACCCCTTATCATACCCCGAAATCCATTCCCCCTTACACTTACACATAATGAAAAACCCAACTCCTAAGGGTGTGGGTTAGGCCCAACATCTCATGACATCAACTCCACCTACTATCACCATCTAGGGTTTTCCCTTGAAAACTCTAATTGGACCGATGTGGCCCAACTCTCTCTCACTTACATTACCATTACTTCGTTTATTGCCCCATACCTTATCTCATTTAGATCTAATCCCAAATCATATCAATTTACCCCCTCGATTCTGCATGTGATCGAAAAAACCTAGTTAGCCACTTCAACCCTAGTACCTTTCTTATCTTACAAGTAACCTCTCTCATTTTCACCCAATATCTCTTCTCTCCTATGGCACCCATACTCACCCCTTAAAAAATAAATTCCCACTCTTAACCCGTACTCCACTCTCCCATAATCATTTTTACATCCACATTTTCCAGATTGCTGCTTCCTCTCAAAACCCTAATCTTGTCCCTTATACACCCTTACACCAACTTACATACTATTTTTCATCCCAAGTTTCCATTCACTCCACAACTCTCCCTTTAGCTTATGTTCATCTTAAAACAACTTTTCTCACGTAAAGATCATCCCCATGCAAGTTTTATCCACCCCATGCAAACTCTCAAAGTCCCCAGACAAGCCCTAGAATCTCCATGCATGGTTCCCATCTCTCATTCATTTTGGTCATTTCTTCCTCTTTAATTTCCTCTCATGGATCATGAGGTATTTTGGTCAACCTCATATCCCCCTTAGTGAACTCACTTCCCATTTTCTTTCTTTTTTCCTTTCATTCCTATATCATATTATCAATTTTCCTAGCATGCATGTCCTAGAGGGCCATATCATATCACACCATAATCACAATATATACATATCATACTCATGTCATAAGAAAACACATACAAACATACCTCAACTCCAAGTTGCGCTACATATAAGACAAATTAATGACAATCATACGATACACGACGTAGCATTATATATAGCATCCAAGGCATGCAAGTCACACAACACACATGGGCCTTAGCTACATCCTTACCTAAAATAACACCAAGCTTGGAGTACATTACTACGCCTCCTTAGGGTTTTAGCTTGATTCACCTATAAGGGAAAAATACTATGGGTTAATCTCCCTCATACCAAAGATTACCATTATTTCTACCTTACTCTTATCATATTCTATTATTAGGGATAATAATGATAATAGTGGTTTTATAATTGAAAGTAGGATTATTATTTCCAAATAATTACTCATGCTACTACTAACCCAAAATAAGTCTTAATAGTTATCATGGTTTATATTTAAGTAGTCATAGTGATATTCATAGTGTTAGAGGTAATAGTTTCAATATTATCTAATAATATTATTATTATTAGTTTTAGTGGTAATACTAATATCAACCCAAACCCTAGTAAGAATTATAATAATAGTGGCATAAGTAATATAAAATTAGTGAACATAATAATTCTTATATTAATAATGCTAGTAGTGATAATAGTTTAGTGATTACAAAATATTTACAAAAGACAAGTTAACAATAATAATATTCATAGTAGTATTAAATAATAATAACAACAACAACAACAACAACAACAATAATACAATAATAATAATAATAGTGGTGACAATATTAATAATAGTCCTCATCTTAAGGATAATACTAATGAAGGTCCTAGAAATCATTTTAGTAGTAGTCTTTGCGATAGTGTGGTCAAGTATAATAGAACAATAACAATAATAGTAATGATAGAAATACTAATAGTAGTAGTAGTAGTAATGATAGTAGTAATAATAATAATAATGTTAAACATAATAAGGATAATAATCGAAAAGAGTAATAGTAATATAAGAGTCCCAACATTTACACTAATAATGAAAGTGGTAATGGCCAAGTTAGTATTAATATTACTAGTAAGAAAATACTAATAATAATAATAATAATAATAATAATAATAAGGGTAATACTATTAATATTATTAACACTTATATATCAAAAGGTTTAAGGGTTGGGGAAATTAGAACGCCACCTAGGGTTGGTGGCGGGACCAGCGACGGCGGTGGAGGAGGAAGAGAGGTGGAAAGATGGGTTTATAGGCTAGAAGGGAGGGAATGAGGGGGTGTTTGAGGTGGTGGAAGGTGTATCAGGTGGAGGTGGTGGAATGGAGGTGGTGGTGCAGTCGGAAGTGGTGGCACACGTTGGCTAGAGCGGTGGCCGAATGGTGGAGGAAGGGGGAAAAGGGAGAATGAGAGGGAGGCAGGGGGAGATGGAGGTATGGGGAGGTAGGGTGAAGAGGGTGGAGGAGGTGCTGGTTGCGGCAGACAGCGGAGAAGTGGCTACGCGAGGTTGGTGAGGGCTAATCGGGAAGCTGACTTTGCACGGCCGGGGTGGATTGTGCAAGTCAAATAGAGGAAGGAGGGAAGCTTAGTTCTGCATGGGGTGGTGCAAGGAAGAATTTAGTGGGTAGAGTTGGCGGCAGCGATCGTCGACGGCGGTGGAATAGGGAGTTATTTGGGTGGTGGTGCAAAGTCGGGATTTTCTGGGTTGCCTAAAAAGAAGCGCAACCCAGGCTGCTAATGGGGTATTTATAGGCTAATTTGAGGGGGAAAATGACGAAAAAAGAAGAGGACAAGCAAGGCAGGTGTGGTAGGACCACCGGCCGGCAGTGGCAGGTGGTGCAGTCCTACCATGGTAGGTTAGGTCGGGGGAAGAAATGGAAAGGGAGGCATGCATGGAGGAAAGCTGTGGGGCTGGTTGGGGTCGAAAAAGGAAAGGAAAGCGACGGGGAGGAGGAGGAGGTCGGCTAGACAGAGTTGGTGGATGTCGACGGCAGGGGTTGCAGGCTTCGGATTTGGAGTTCGAGAGTGCAGGTCGCGTGGAAGAAGAAGGAAAGGGAAAGAGGTGGACCAACGGTCTAGGAGAAAGAAAAGAAAAGGTGGAGTGGCGGTTCGGTTGGGCGATTGAGCGTAGAGGAAAGACGACGTGGCTTGGGCCACACGAGACAAAGAAAAGGGAAGGGATTTGGGTCAGCGGGCTGGCCCATTTCTGGGGGAGGAGAAGGGAAAAATAAGAAAAGGAGAAAGGAGAGAAAGAAAGAAAAAGGAAAAAGGGAAGAAAGAAAATAGGTGGGTTGGGTATTTTGGGTATTTAGTACTATTATATTTTTTTTTATTTTTTGAATATTTAAAATTAATAATATTTATTATATTAATAATAATTAAATTTATTTTTAGATTAATTTGGCTATTTTGGATAAATTTTCCTTAACTTCCATGTTAATTAGTAAATGTCCAAGTCTTTCCTAAATAATTTATTTATTATTTTGTCCTTGATTTTACTTAATTAATTCCCCCTTTATTTTAATAAAATAATTTATTTACTTAAAATTTTCTAATAATTCCTTATTTCACCATAATTTTCTAAATTAGGGTTTCACGGTATTTCAGTTAGGATTTAGCTCAACACAAATTAGAATATAACCAAGTGAAAGAAAATAAGATTTAGGGGGTATTCGTATTAAAAATAAATAAATAAATAATTAAAAAGATAATATTAATAGAAATAAAATATTTTTCAATCTCTTTTACCTCTAAAATATTTAAATTACAAATAATATGAAGTTTGAGAATTTTCATAGCACATAAAAATAAAAATGAAGAGTGAAACGCTATTATGATTTAATTGAACTATGAATAAATCATTTTCATCCTAATCTTCTATAATCATTTCAAATATACTTAGAAAACTTAGAAAAAGACCAAGAATATGAATATGGATGAATAAGGATACACTAAATGGAGTATAATATCCATAATAACTCAAATTAGTTCACGAGAGCCAAAGTCATGAGAAAGGTCAAGAAAGTATAGAATGAAAAATTACATAAGTGTAAAAGAAATATGAAAACTATTTAGGAATATGAAAATAATTGAGGATTGAAGAGATTTATCTTAAAAATAAATCAAACCTAAAACAAATTAGATTTTCAAACATTTTGGGTATTACGTTAGTCCTCTTTAATCTTCATAATATTTAGAGTGGATTAAAAATGATTTAACCTTGTATTAGGCATCGATTAGGATTTGTACACTCCTACTCCATGTCAAATGTGGTGGTAAATTTCTCCATTTTCTTATTTTGGCTTTTAAAACTATTTTTCAAACTTTCATAAGTACATAAAAGGATTTAATTTTTATAAAATTGGATTTATGGTGTGGAAAGTATTTTACTAATTTTCTAAGTGAAACAACCCATGTCGTAAGAGTTTTAATTTTTTTTTTCCAATGTGGGAATTAAACATTTAGAACAATTAAAAATATTCAATTATATTTTCATTTTTAAATCAATATTGATTTATTTATTCTACTTCCAAATGCGAGTTTGTTTTACAGACTTATCAACAACATCAACTTTGTATTGAAGTTATAATTATGTGTTTTCCATTATGACTCTATTTCGAAAAAAAATGTGAATAATATTTGAAAAACTCAAATAGTTTTTATTTTTGATTAAAAAAATAATTTCCATTTTTTAATTTTTGATTTACAATTTATGGCTTGATTTTATAATTTCATGTTAAAACTTGGTAATATATATATATAGTTATGGCTTTGTCTTATGATGGTTTTAGTTTGAGGTTATATTTTCTTAATGAATATGACTCTATTTAAAGTTGTATTTTTAATATAATCATAAGTTTATTTCAAATAATTATTTTTTTTATGATTTTTTTTCGAATTTTTCTATTTTTTTATTTTTTTAATACATCTCCAAATTTTATTTTGAAATGAATAGGCGACTATGCAAGAATTTGTTTTTAGAAAACTAATATTTTGTGTGAGTTTTCAATTGAAAATTTTCTTAAAATTTTCTTTCAAAATAGAATATCTTTAAATGCCAAAAGCCTTAGTATTTATTTTTGAATAAATTTTCTAAAGTATTATTAATTATTTAGAGTTTTATAAGTGGTTTTTGTTTCGTCGAATATTTAAGTCATTTTCAACTAACAAATTTTTTGGTTAATTTTTGCAATTAATATCTTTTATTTTGCTTTCAAACATTTATTTATGTTTTATTAAGGTTTTTTAAGATAGTACAAAGTATTTTCAACAAATATTTTTTCAATTTGCATATAGACACATCTTTTTTACTCAATTTTTATTCATGCTTGTAATATTTTTAAGTCTAGATTTCAAATGCTTATCAAATAATTTAAAATATTTTCTAGATTATATTTTTATATCCCAAATTTCTTAAAATATATATTTGAAATTATTGGTTAATTTGTAAATACTTTTGCTATTTCTTTCAAATTTTAAAATATACTACTCTATCTACTTTATACACTTTTAGCACTATATACTTTCCTTTTTTTCCTCTACCAAGATTATGAACATACATTACTATGGAACCAAGCATTAATGACACCACATAAATGACAGTTTGATGGTAACCTTTGATAAAAATATGAAAATTCTAAGGCAGAAATGTGGTGCAAGTTTTAATAATTGTTTTAAATTAATCGATACCAAAATGGAAATGTTGTGAAGTTTTAATAATAGTTATTTCTAGAACTGTTATCAAAACATGTTTTGACAATAAATTTTTTTACACCTCCATTTTTTGCTACTAAAAAATTTCATTAAAATAAGTTGCAGAAGTAGAAAAACACTTAGGCAAAATAGAGTATTACCGTCGTACCTGACATAGGATAGACATCCCCCGCCTATCCCATATCAGATATAAAGCTGAACCAACCAAACATTTAAAATAGTAGAGTAAGAAAATAATAATTCAAGTAAACAATTCGAGGCGTTTACATTGGACGACCCTAACGAGCTCAGATCAAATTGTTACAAAATGTATACTAATAAGTAAAGGATTAAAAAACATAATTTGGGATATGACATCCAAATCAAAGCCATGGTTTTCCACGAACACCACCAAAACCTTCTAAATATCCTCTCTCACAAGCCCCAACCTAATTGAGGTAGTCCCTTTACTGGCTATTCCTAATGACCTGGACATAGTCATCTGCTTATGGGAAAGAGTAGGTGACCGAGCAAACGGGCAAAATGATACGCTATGTACTGACTGAGTCAAGTTTCTCCCTCAATATACACAAGTATGCTAATTTATCATGCATGAACATAATGTACAACATGAATTATGATAAGACCATATATATAAATAAGAGTGCATAAAACATGCTATCATCTATAAGTTTAGCATAGTGGAATACATCATGCTTAAGAATCATAGCACTTCTACATAATCATTTACATAAGCAATAGCAAAGAGTATCTAACAACCATCCATTTAACCAATTCCTTTAGGCTATACCATCCATTTATCCATATAAAAGATAGGCCAATCTCCCAATTAACGTTCCATTTTATAACCAATTAATCAAGTGCAGAAACCAGCTTTATTCATTTTGGTCAATCATATACTTACTTCCACTTCATAGTCAATTGTCAAACATTCATCTAGTTACCATTCATAATTATCAACCAGTATCTACCAACCATATTTTATTATCATCAAGCAATGGATTGTGCACCACCCCCATGGTCTCATATACCATGGAATCCTACCCAAAAGAGATATAAAGTCCAGGCAAAAGTAAATTATCAAGTGGACATAAGTCCAGGACGAAGCCAACCAATACAGATATAAGTCTAGGCCGAAGCCAACCAATATGGACATAAGTCTCGACCAAAGCCAACCACCTAAGTAACTAGATACTTTAGTATCGATACTTGCTAGTACATCATTAGTGTCTAGATTAGGTAAGACATCGAGACCTCTCAGGATCCCTCTCGAAGGTAAAGCTTGAAGGCACCAAAAATGTTCGAAGGCAGACTAACCCTCGATAGCTAATCAAGGATTAGGTAACCCAAACCCATACTCACCTTGAATTTGTTTTGCTTTACATGATTGGTGTTTTATTCATAAAGATGGGTGATCATAAAAGGCCCATACAAATCAAGCAATCCAACTTTCATGTTAATCCACATTAATCCTTTACTTTCCATCTTCCCCAACTATGTGGATTTACCATTTACTTTTGGCTAATGTAATTCATATTTACTCTTATATTTAATACTAGCCTAAGCTGAATTCCATTACTATTTTCCCAATTAGTCTCACTTATCATAAGTGAAATGCCCAATTAGTCCTTCCATTACACATAAGGTATACCATAATCTGTGATCCATTTTGATCTTTTAATTAGACTAATAGTCTGTGATAAAATCTGTATGTTTTCCATTTAATAACCATGATATAGTACCAATCATAATCTCAAAGCATAATTGAACCAAAATAAGCAAATTAGTCAAACTAGTCAATCTGTTTAGGTTGACCAGTCGATTGATTTGACTCAATCAGACCATTCTTTCCTAAAATCACTAGATTAGTTTGGGCAAACTAGTCAATTATTCATAAACTAATCGATTAGTTTTTCCAAACTAGTTGATGTGTTTAAGTAGAGAGAAATACCAAGGTCTCTATAGGCATACCATTCGATGGGTTGGGTTAACTAGTTGACTGGTTTGACCTGACCAGTCGATCGATCTGCCCTAACACAACATTAAAACACAAATTTCATGTAGATTCTTTCATTTAAGTCATTTTTAGTCATGTTAAAACATCTATCAATATCAACTAACATACTCCCAATAAAATTAACATGCATTCCTCATCATAATATCATCATATCCTACTTTTATCCATTTTCATAGTTTTTACTCAAATCATGTCATTTAAGCATACATATCATACATACAAATGTATTTCTTCATGCCAAGATGCATCAATCAACTAAATATATCACCTATCATGAAAGAACACATACCAAACATTTTAAGAGAAAGAATCACTTACTTAATGCAAGCAAAATCCTTTTAAAAATTGAATCTCCAACTAAGAAAATTCTAAGCTTCAAAAACCTTAAAATCAAAGTCTCAAACTCAAAAATTATATCAAACTCTTATCAATTTTTGTAATCTTAAAATTAGAAAAGAATAGGAACATACCAACTTAAGGCCAAAACATAGAAAAGGCTAATTAAACTACTTAACTTTTTTTGAAAATCTAACTCTACCTTGCTTGAAAATCAAAATAAGAAAGAGCTAAAGATAGGATCAAAAGAGTGTGTGGAAGTAGATTAACAAGGCTCCAAAATTTGGAAAGAAGATAGGGAAAATAAGAGTTAAGGGAATTTGGTGGCTGAAAGAAATATAAAATGAAGGGATGATTGGGGCTATTTATAGTAACTAATCAAAAGGAATTACTGAGGGTTTGAAGATCGACTCAAAACCCTATTATTGACCATTTAAATTCAATCAAAATGGACATATTTGTCCAGGATTTGTTGGCATCTTCTCCAGAACTCAAATGGTATCTTTGGAGAATTCAAGTGAATTATGCCATAATTCGTATTCATGAATGGAGTAATAGGAATTTGGCATGGAAGGGATCTTCCAGTTGCTCATAAGCATGCCATAGATCAAAGTATTTGATATTAGAATAGTGTAGAAGAGAGAGTAGGAAGAAGACAATTGCTGAGGTCATCTCTCCTCTCTTGTGTCCCAATCGGCCTCCAAATTAAATTGAGGTAATATTTTGGGTTAAATGCATCATAAAAATGGTTAGGAATCTCTTAGGGATAATCTTGCATGGGTTTTTCAAGTTCTAATTTAGTGTAAGGGATTTAATAGAAAAAAAAATCAAACTAAAAACTATGAACAACTTGAAAAAACAGTCAATTAGTTTTCCACAAACAGTCAATCAATCTAGTCGAGGAACCCTAATTAGTTGAAATAACAAACCAGTCAATTGGTTTATGAAATAAATAGATGGGTTTGCTTGTAACACTCAATAAAATTCGTTTTCCAACATGATTTCAAATAAAATATTATCCCAAATCAAATCATAACATTGAATCAAAATCTAAAATTTGATAAAAATTCTCATTCAACCATTATATAAAATGTGGGCGTATTACAGTTATATCTAGAATCATTGTTAAAACTTGTGCATTAAACACCCCTAAAGTAGTTGATGAGTAGATCCACCACACCCGTGATTTTTTGAGGGTGAGGTTTTTATGAGGGGTTATGATCGGATTGCTAGAAAGTTAATGGTCACAGATGATGAGTGAAGGTTTCGTCATAGCTTATGCCCCAGTATTCACCTTAGTTACCTTAGAGTATCTATTAGTGAACTCTTTATTAATGATGTTAGGGAGAAGATGACATATCAAGACAAGTGGACGCTGAGAGTGCTAGATTCTAGTCCATGTAGGCTAGGCTATCAATGGATTGCAAAGGATGGTTAAGGGGTGTTATTAGTTAGTTGTTTATGTTGTAGCAACCTTTTGATGTACATATTGGTGCCATTACCTTAGTTTTTGGGTATTATTTTAAACACATAGTATGTATTTACATTTCAATTTAAAACCTTTGTATAAATATTCGATATGCATATACATATGAACTCTTTTATAAGTAAGAACCATTTGTGTATTGGGTATATTTTTATGCCCATGTTTATATATATTACTTCAAAATAGCATGATATACATAATACAAATATGAATTCTTTTTAATCTTTAGCAATATGTGAATTAGTTTGTAGAAGTGAATTGATTTGCAATAATATTTTTCATAGGTTAAAAATATATTAGAAAATTATGGATGGAAGATGGATATCTACAAATCGTTTGTCAAGAGAATATTAAGGAGTTGAATTTTTCATCAAGTTTGTAGTAGAACATACTTGGGACACTAGTTGAATAGTCTATCCTTATTTGAACTGTGATTATATTCAATGTATCAATGCAAATGATTTGAGAGATCATTTGTTTGTCTACAAAATTAATACAAATTACACTCGTTGGATATGGCATGAAGAGATAGATTTTGAATATAATAATGAGGAAGGTAGGAGAGATAATAGTGGATGATTTGATAACAATGAGGGTGATTCATTAGAGGAGATGACTCGGAAGGTTAAGGAAAGTATTTGAGATTATCTAAAAATGTTCAACCAATTTTTGAGTGACTTAGAAAAAACTTTGTATGGTGATTGTAATAAGTTTACTGGATTATCCACTACTTTAAGGTTGTACAACTTAAATACATGCAATGGATAAAGTAATAAGAGTTTTAAAAAATTATTATCACTTGTGAAAGAAATGATTCCCAATGATAACATTCTACCCAATTGTACCTATGAAATGAAAAAGATCCTTTCATCTATGGGTATGAGATATGAGAAGATACATACATTGTAACACCCCCAAATTTACACAATTTTTTTTAAAAAACAAAACACTACTTATAAATTAAAACTGTAAATTCTGGGGATGTTACCGCCACACTTAGTACCAAACCGGTTCTCTCCGACTGTTTCAGTACCAAGTGCTAAGGCTAAAGAAAGGAAATAATCAATTATAAATCAATACAATCCAAATTCCAAATAAGCATTGAACGGTTGTAAAACAAAGGTTAGAGTATGCATAAAGAATTATTATTCAAATTAAAAAGAGAAATAGCTTACAACCGATAAAATATTAACAAAAAGAAATAGAAGTACATAAAGACTGAAATATGGCCACAACTCTCTCGAACTTCGAGTCAAACATGCTCAACACTCAGCCCCGACTGATGTCTTGCCCACCTGCACAAAGTCAGAAGGGCATACTACTTGTGGGAATGAGCAGCACCCATGAAAAGGGTGATCAGTACGCTATGTACTGAGTAAAGTAACTGAGCACTAAGGCCTACACATAAGCACATAAATCATGATGAAGAATAGAAGAACACAATCACAAATGCATATGATCAACCAGATAAAAGTACAAAGGCCCATGAATAATCCAATTCAATTACTTAATTAATCACTTATCAGAATTCGATTCACACCATGCGTTTATCAAGTCCATACGAGTACGGGAACCCCACTATTTTAGCCGGTAGATCGGTCGCGAGGGTACATGCCCTGCCACTATTTTAGTCGGTGGATCGGTCGTGAGAGTAACATACCCTGCCACTATTATATGCCAGTGGATCGGTCTGGCCCCTTCTCGTACGGTGTTCCACTGTAAGTAATTAGTGTCTTTCCCATGTCTTAGCAACTATAGGGTTTGATTTTGTTGAGCTCGGGATCCCCCACTATTATAGCCAGTGGATCGGTCGTGAGGGTAAATGCCCTACCACTATTTTAGCCAGTGGATCGGTCACGAGGGAAATATTCCCTGCCACTATTATGTCGGTGGATCAGTCTAGGCCCAGCTCAACATCTTCCACTTTACGTAATTAATGTTTTAAATATCTTATTCAAAAGCTTTCACCATGGACATGCACGAATCATTAACTTTACACTTCACACATCACAAATCATAAAATTCCACAATCATAATTACACTTTAATCACCAACACACATGATAATACAAAAATTCCAAGCAACCCCAACAAACCCTAATTATCCACACAAACCCTTGTTTGGTCTCCTACGAACCCTTATATAATTTCCATGTATTATTTTTCATCTAAAATGGTCAAACACCCAAATAACACTTCTATTACCTTCCTTACATCTTAAATCAACCTTTCATACATAAATTTTACTCCCATGCAATCATTAACTCCCATACAAAACCCTAACTCCACCATGCAAACCCTAATACCACCATACAACCATTAATACCACCATACAACCATTAATACCACCATGCAACCCTAATACCACCATACAACCATTAATTCCACCATGCAACCCTAGATTCCGTTATACAAAACCCTAAATTCAATCCACACAAAACCAAATATCCATCTATACCAAACCCTAGATTCAAACCATAGAAAACCCAAAGATTTGTCCATATAATACAATTGATTAGATTCTCCCATTCATAACCACAAATTAGATTCTCCCATACAAGACCATAAGTTAGATTCTTCCACATAAAATCATAAATTAGAATATCCCATATAAACCATAAATTAGATTGTCCCATTATAAAACCATAAATTATATTCTCCCACACAAAATCATAAATTAGATTCTCCTAAATAGAACCATAATTTATTTTCTCCCACACGAAACCGTAAATTAGATTCTCCCAAATAGAACCATAAATTATATTCTCCCACACAAAACCATAAATTAGATTCTCCCAAATAGAACCATAAATTGTGTCCTCTCATACAAAACCATAAATTATGTTCTCCCATATAAAACCATAAATTAGATTTTTCAACATGAAACCCTAAATTAGATTCCTCCACACAAACCCTAAATTCTCCATTTTATTCTTCCACTCATCAATCATTAAAATAATTGGGTCAAATCACCTCCCTTGGCTAACCTTTTTCCCCATCCTCCTTTTTCATCCTTTCTCCCACACAAACCACATCAACACCCTCACATGCATGCCTTACAGGGTCACAACACATATCATCATATATAAATAATACACATGCCATGCAAATACATGAAAACATACTTCAGCTTCACATCATATCATATACGACATAATTAATAATGATAAACATAGAATATATAGCATGTGAAGCATATAATGCATATAAGCACACAAAAGGCCTTAGCACCCCTTACCTGAAATGACACCGGTCTTGGAGCACGCTCCTACGCCTCCTTAGGGTTTTGACCAAATAATGACATACTAAAACAAATAACATTAACAAAAATTCTAACTTTGCTAAATATATAGAAATAATAGAAAAATTATAAAAGTTGATAATATAGGGTTAAATACTTTACCTTAATAATAATACTGATACTAAAAATAATATCAATGAGAATATAAATAAGAATAATAATAGTAATAATAATAATAATAATAAGGACATTATTCAAAAACAAAGTAAAATAAAGGCTTCATCCCCTTTATCAAAATAATATTAATAATAGTACTAGTAAAATAAACAACCAAATTTGGTAATAATAATAGTAATAATAATAATAACAATAATAATTATTATTATAATAATAGCAAAAATAATAGTAAAGTAGTTGTAATATTAATAATTAAATAATAATAACAATAATTAGAAATAATAATAATAAAAATAATAATAACATATTAATATTGATAATAGTTATAATAGAAATAATAAGAATAATAATAATAAAATCGAATTAAAAAAATACAATAGGGCTTTAGCCCTCAACATAAATAATAATCAAAGTATTAATACTAATACTAATAATAATACATATTAAAAATAGTAAATAGTAATAATAATAATAATGGTATTTATATGCAAATAATTGAAATAAAATAATTTAAGGGTTATAAAAATAGGGAAAATGGCTGAGAGGGTCTAGGGTTCAACCTTAGGCGGGCGGAAATAGGTAGCACCAGCGGTGGCCGGAAAAAGGAAAGAAAAGGGTAAAATTTGCATGTTGGGAAAAAGATAGGGATAATTAAGGTGGGAGCTGGGGTGTTTTGAGTTGCCCAGAAGGAGAGGGACAAAATGATGGTGGCGGCGCAGCCAGAGGTGGCGGCGAACGGCGGCTGCAGGTGGTGGCCGAATGGAGGAGAAGAAGAAAGAGAGAGGAGGAGAGGGAGAAAGAGGAAAAGAGAGGTAGGGAAAGGTAGAAGGTGATCTGTAGAACATTTTGGGCGGTGAAGGAAGCGATGGAAGCGGCGAAAGAGGTGGATAAGGGCGGCGCAAAGGGTGGCGGAGCTGGAAAATAGGTTGGTCGACGGGGTTACTTCGCACAGCCGGTGTGGCTTGTGCAGGAAGAATCGAGAGTGATTAATGGTTTGGTTAGCTAAAGGGAGGTGCAAGGAAGATTTTGGTGTCCATGGATGGCGGTGAAAAGGGTCAAATTCCGGGTAATGAAATCAAAGGCTCGATACAGGTTATCATAGGGGGTATTTATAGAGTGTAAATGATAGGTTAGGGTTCTGTGGCTTAGCGTGAGAGTAAGGAAAGTAGGGTTAGGGCTCACCGACAGTGTTGTTGGCCAGTGGGAGTCAAAGTCGGGAAGGGATTTTGCAGGGGAAAAGGGGAAAAACTATGCGAGAAGAGGGGAGTTGATTGGCTCTAAATGATAGGATAATCAGTGGGGAAAGATAGGGGAAAAACTAGCCGGTCAAATAGGGCGAGATTGCCAGCGAAAAATTAGGGCGAGGCGGCGGAGGTTGCAGTCAACAGTGAAGGTAGGATCGAAGGCTAGGGGAAGAAGAAGAAGTAAGGCGGCTGGACCGGGCAGCCGGGAAAGAAAAAGAAAGAAAGGAAGAGGAGACGGGTGAAGCAGGCGCTTATTAAAACGGTAGGGTGAAACGCAGCGCCCAGGGAGAAGTAAACACAAAATGCGGTGCTAGGGGGAAGAAGGAAGGAGAATCGGCTGCGCGGGCTAGGCTGGGCCGTGCCGAAGGAAGGAGGGCAGGGAAAAACTGGGCCGCGAGAGGGGCAGGCCCAAACGGGAAGGAGAGGAAAAAGAAAAAGAAAGAAAAAGAAAGAAAGAAAAGGAAAAAAGGAAAAGGGAAAAGGAAAAAATAATTAGTTTTGGTATTTAAGTTAATTAAAATATTTGGGATATTTAAAAATAATAATATTTAAATAAAATAATATTTAAATCCCTTTTTAGGCTAAATTAAGATTTTTAAAAGATTTTCCATAAATTCCATTTTAATTAGCAAAACATCCTAAATTTCTCCAATTAAATTATTTATAAAATTAATATTAATTTGAAACTATTTTATCCTTCTTATTTTAAATAAAATAATTTATTTAATTAATTTCCAAAATAAAATACTTAATTAGCTAAAATACCAAAACTTTTCTAATAAGAATTATTTATTTTTTCCTTCTTAAATATCCCTAGTTAATTCCCTTTTATTTAAATAAAAATAAATTATTTAATTAATTTTCATAATAAAATCTTATTTAATAATTAATAATAAAATTAAAATTTTCGGGGCATTTCATACATGCCCTAATAACTGTATATTATTAACAAAGAACATGCATGTTTAGATTCTTATTTTAATGAAGAATCCAAAGCACCATGATACAAGAAGAATAAGGTGCCACCAAAGGTGTTATGCTATTTTCCTATAATAACAAGATTCAGGTGGATGTTTAATGATGTCCAATATGCGAAGAACTTGAGATGACATGCTAAAGAGAAGATAGATGACAGGCTTTTAAGACATTCATCTGACTTTCCATAATGGATGATGATTGATGGTTTATTTCCTAAATTTGGCAAAGAACCAAGAAAATTAAATCTTTCTCTCTCTATAAATGGTATGAATCCACACAATCAAGACACATATAGTATTTGGCCACTGATTTTTGTTATATACAATCTACCACCATGGCTCTACATGAAAGGTAAGCATATGATGTTGTATTTACTCATTTCAGGGCCAAACCGGTTGGGGAATGATATTGATGCTTATTTGGAGCCTTTGATTGATGATTTCAAGTTATTATGGGAAATGGGTGTTAAAGTGCTTGATTCTTATGGCAAGGAAAGTTTAATTTTGAAGGTAATGTTATTTTATTCTATAAGCAATTTTCCAACATATGGTAACTTGTCAGGTTATAGTGTGAGAGGCCATTATACATGCCTACTATGTGAGGATAATACTTAATTTGTTTAGCTAATACATAGCTAAAAGACTATTTTTCTTGTGTATTATAGATTTTTACCAAGGGATCATCATTAACATAGGAAAAGGAATACATTCAATAGGAAACTAAAAGAAGGGCACGCCCTAGTCCAGTTAATGGGAAGGCAAGTGTATATAAAGTGAAACATTTGAAGGTGCTATTTAGGAAGAAGAATACAGATAAGTCTCCATCAGTTAGGTGGAAGAAGATATCTATATCCTTTAAATTTTTGCATTGGGAATATCTATATGTAAGGTATGCCCTCGATGTGATGCATATCGACAAAAATATATGTGATAGTATTGTTGGTATATTACTTAATGTTCCATGAAAGAATAAATATGACATAATTTCTCAATTGACTATGGAGGAAATGGGAATTAGGGATGAACTAGCACCATGAGAAAATGGAATAAGAACTATTTTACCACAAGCTTACCATACTCTCTCTCTCTATAAAGGAGAAAATTACATTTTCTAAATTCTTTAATAGTGTCAAGGTTCTTGAAGGGTATTGTTCAAATGTAAGAAGGCTAGTGTTGAAGAAAGAGTTAAAGCTAATCAACATGAAGTATCATGACTGTAATATTTGGATGCAACATTTGATGCTAATATCTATATGTGGGATTTTTCAGAAGTGTGTTCGAAATGATATCATAAGGGTTTTCTAGTTCTTCGACACACTATGCTTCAAACTCAAACACCCTAATAGTTTTGATGTCTTGAAAAGAGGCATTGTGATCACTTTGTGCCAGGGTAAAATGCACTTTCCTCCCTCATTCTTTGACATTATAATTCATGTAAATGTTCACTTTGTTTATGAGGTAAAAATTTTAGGATTTATTCATAGGCACTAGATTTACCCTTTTGAATGGTTTATGAAGTTGAAAAAATGTTACATGAAGAATCAATATCGGCTAGAAAGATGCATTATTGAGAGTTACCTAGTAGAAGAGGCAATTGATTTTTTCACAAATTACTTATCCAATGTTGAAGCTATTGGTATTCTAATATGAGTTGATTTCTGTAAATTAAAGGACCCGGTGAGTATCATTATATGTATGATTTTTTCCACATATAGAAGTCATAGAGTGTGTTTCTTAACAACTTTTCCACCCTTTGAGCTCTCGCATGACTCAGATGAATTTAATAAAAAAAGAGCCTTACTATCCTATGAAATGATAATACTTATAATCTCATATCAACACACAAACTTAATGCCTTTACTCACTCGGTTGCAAATCATATGCAGGGTCAATATAAGGAGAAGCTTCAACTCAATAGAGTCAAGCGACATTTATACCCTGCCAAGACTATAGAATTCATTCCCCACGAAATTCGCTACCCATGTCACCATAAATGTTCTACAGCATCAACAAAAATGAATAACCAAATCTTCATATTTTTCTATATTCACTAGGAGACCAATGCAAGGTACAACCACAAGACGTAAGGTGTAGCCACCTAAAGTAGCATAAGATGACACATATCCCAACTTGCATATTTTTTACTCTATAAATACCCATTAGATTAAGAGGAAGAAAATAAGGACAAAAATAAAATAACAACTAGAGATTAGAAGAGAAGAGATGTGGACTGTGAAGAATGCCAGCAACCTATACTAAGTGAGGAAGAAGAAGAAGAAGAAGAAGAAAGAGATTAGGCTAGATAGGGGTTGGATTACCGTGTTCCTCCCATTCCCTTTCCTTCATTATCTTCATTACTTTCTTTAATTAGCTTGAGAAAATTTATCATTAACTAATCTCCTTTGTTGGAGGGTGTATTAATTGACCCTTTTGTTGTAATATGTGACATTCTGGCTATCTTTGATTTATATGATATTTTATTTTATTGAGCATTAATTTGTTGATTTGTCAAATGTTGGCCACATTAGGCACTCACATGACTTTTGTATCAATAGTCATAGTGAACAGAACAGACGATGGAAAATGGTGATAGGTTAGCACCGAATGGTGAGGTAACCTTGCCATTAATACTCCAAAACTCACCGTGTGACATTACTATAGCCTATGCACAGTGATAGAGACGACCTTAGAGTATATTTCACCATTGAGTGAAGTCCAATGAGTCTAGAAGGATTAATATCTTCTAAGCTTGACACGCTATGAACTATCATAGGGTACATGCATTTGGTGCTAAGTAATCTCCCTCCAATGACTCTATCTTCTGATTTCCTTCTTATCTATCTCGTGTTGATATTGGAAAAATCCTAGTACTCATTTACTTCATTGCTTTTTCATTATCTCCATACCAATAGTTCATAGTATAGTTAATTCTATAGTTTCATTTGATTCCTTGAGGGACCGATACTCACTCATCACTATATTACTTGGATCAATCATATATACTTGCACGATTGTAATGTGTTACATGTATTTCATTACCCTATCAAGCATTGTTGAACCAAGCACACACTAAGTTTTTGGCACCATTGCTGGGGAATCAAATTTAAGAAATGCCGCATACTAAAGGATTGAATACCATGGAATTTCGAGTACATAACTAACATTAGAGTTTCGTAATATTTAGTTTCTTTTATTCTTATAGGATTAACACTTGCATGACCAAAACTAACTACAGAACCCTATTGCTAATTGATCCAAAACTTGAGTGCAACCTAAGGAGAAATCGAGCAACCCTACTTTAGCAACAATGTCAACTAGAAGAATCAACTTTAGAAATTTCTAGCAACATGAGTCATTTAAGCCAACAATAGCACAAAAATGGCAATAATAAATTTCTAGTGCCACAACTAAATTAGAGGGAAGGAATACCAGTGATCTTACCCCCCTCAAATTAACATAAACCCTATGGGGATGCAAGCTCAACCCATAGTTGATGATTGCAATTGAGCCATCAGAGATTATGCTGTGCTGGTTCAGGACCACCTTAACACTGCCATAGCTCATCCAAAAATCTAATCCCCTCATTTAGAACTTAATATTATCATGTTCCAAATGCTACAAACAATAGGGTAATTCAGTTCTCAACCAATTAAAGACCCCCACCTTCATCTTAGAGCTTTTATGGAAGTCGGTGACACCTTCAAAATCCAAGGAGTTCTAGAAACCTCCCTACGACTTAAGTTGTTCCCTTCTTCTCTAAGATATCATGCTAGGGAGTGGTCAACTTCACTACCAACTAGTTTAATTACCTTATGGGATGAATTAGTCTAAAAAGTTATCATGCATTATTTCCCTCCTAACAAAAATGCTAACCTTAGATGTAGCATTACAATATTTTTGCAAGAAGAAGATAAAACACTTGATGATGCATAGGAGAGGTTTAAGAAATTATTAAGGAAATGCCTAAACAGTGGAATCCCTCATTGGTTACAAATAGAGATATTCAACCATGAACTAAACCCTCAGATATAAACCTAGTAGACACCTTAGCTAATGGTGCCCTATTGAGAAAAAAACTATGATCAAGTGTATGAGATCATTGAGACCATAGCTTACAATAATCAATAATGGGGTAGTGCCACGAGCATCTATAAGGTAAGAGCAGTAGGATCATTTGAAGTAGATGCTATCACAACCCTGAGAGTAGAGGTATCATCTATGGCTAGCTTATTGAAAAATATGTCTCCCGCAAACTCATTGGTATAGAAAGTAGAAGAACACCCCACTACTTCAGTAGCTATAGTATCCTACATGTAATGTGGAAAAGGCCATCTATTCAAGCAATGTTCAACAAATCCAGTGTCAATAAATTACATTAGAAACTAGGCTAGAAGTTCATAGCAATCATATGGCAATCATTACAACCTAACATAGAGACAACATCGTAATTTCTCATGGTCTAACCAAAGTAATGTGAAAAGCCTAACCAATCAATACAACCAATAGCGTTAATACCAACCTTAACCTCAATACTCTCAACAACCACAATCTCACCAACCTCCTTCCCAACACAGTAATTCCAACTCTCTAGAAAATCTTCTCAAGGAATATATGGCGAAAAACAATGGAACAATCCAAAGCAATACAACCTCCCTATGGACACTAGAAACTCAAATGGGGTAACTAACTACAACCCTAAGTAGAAAACCTCGAGGAACTTTACGCAATGACCTTGAAAACACATGAAGAGACGGTAATGAAATGTGTAAAGCCATCACCCTCAGATCGGGTAAGGAAATTGCACGTCCCTTCCAACAAAATGAGACTGAGGAAGAACACTACCCTATCAGACAAGCAAATGACATAGAACCCACTAAAGGAAGGTCAATCTATGTACCATCACAATAATAGACTAGTCCTACCAGAAACCCAAAAGTAGAAACCATTTTACTTCCTAACCAAAAAAAAGAACATTAAGCCATCATCTACCATCATCCTGAAATCTTTACCCTAACACCACCTTTCCCCTCAGCTCCTTAAACAATAGAAGCAGGACAAATAGTTGATAAGTTCCTTGAGAGTCTATGATAGTTGCATATCAACATTCCATTATTAGAAGCACTCCAACGGATAAATAATAATGCAAAGTTTCTAAAAGACATCTTGACACAAAAAGGAAGACTATGTGAATATGAGATGGTAGTAATGACCCAAGGATGTATTTTTACTTTTCAACCAAAATTACCTAGAAAATTTTTAGATCCTAGCAGTTTCACCATCCCATGGTCCATAAGAGACAAGTACTTTGGTAAGGCCCTTTATGACATTGGTGCTAGTATTAATCTTATACCTATGTCCATTTTTAGTAAGCTAGGTACCGAGGAAGCAAGGCCTACCACCATCACTCTGTAGTTAGCTGACTAATCATATGTTCACCCTAAAGGAAAGATTGAAGATGAGTTAGTAAAAGTAGACCGATTCATTTTCCTAGTAGATTTCATTATCTTGGACCATGAAGTAGACAAGGAGGTTCCTATCACTGGTAAGACCCTAATAGATGTGCAGAAAGGAGAACCAATAATGAAGGGTAATGAGGATCAAGTAACTTTTAATATTTTTAACTCAATAAAACAACCATAAGAGGACCTGGATGAATTTTCACAAATTGATATTATTGAGTTGGTGATCTTTAATGAGTTTAGTGTAAGGAAAATTAATGAGGAATCTAAGTTTTTTTAATACAAACTATTTAACTAGTAGTTGCCCTACTTGTTACTCTATTGAATAGGATGATAAGGAAGTGGAAGGGTGAAGCTAGACCAATTACTCAACACCTCAGGAACCTCTTGGCTTGAGTAATGGAGAAAGAAAGCTAGCTAAATCGTCAATTGAAGAGCCTCCCAAGCTATAACTTAGGCCATTACCAGCCCACTTAAAATTTGCATATTTAGGTAAGAAAGACACCCTACCTGTTATTATATCATCTACCTTACCTGAATATCAATAGGAACAACCGGTCATCTTACTCCAAAAGCATAAGAAGGCAATAGGATGGAACATGGTAGATATCCAAGGAATTATCCCAATAATATGCATGCACAAGATTCTACTAGAGGACCCCTAAATTTCATCTATCAAGCAGTAAAGAAGGCTCAACCCAATAATGAAGGAGGAAGTAAAAATGGAAATCATCAAATGGCTTGATAGAGGTATCATCTACCCTATATCTGAAAATAATTGCATAATCCATGTCCAATGTGTTTCAAATAAAGGAGGTATGAATTTCATTCAAAACTCTAAAAACAAGGTGATCATGAATCAGACAGTCACAGGGTGACGTCTTTGCATGAACTATAGGAAACACAATAAATCCACCGGAAAAGAATATTTTCCCCTTCCCTTTATTGATTAAATGTTTGATAGATTGACAGAGAGATCTTTTTATTACTTCTTAGATGAATACTCTAGTTATAACCAAATAGCCATCGCACCCAAAGATCAACATAAAACCATGTTCACATGCCCCTATGGCACATTTGCCTTTCGTCGAAAACCCTTTAGCCTATGTAATGCTCTTGTAAATTTTCATCGTCACATGATGGCCATATTCATACACATGGAAAAGAAATTGTAGAATTTTTTATGGATAATTTCTCTGTTTTTGGTGACAGTTGTGATGATAGCCTAAAAAATCTAGAGAGAGTATTGATAAAGTGTGAAGAGACCAACTTAGTCCTTGATTCAGAAAAATGTCATTTTATGGTTTAGAAAGAAGTCGTGTTAAGATGTAGGGTCTCTCCCAAAGGATTGGAGGTTGGCAAAGCAAAAATTGAAGTTATTAAAAAATTACCCCTCCAACCACTATCAAAGGTGTGAGAAGTTTTTTAGAACATGCAGAATTTTACTAGAGATTTGTCAAAGAATTTTAAAAAATTACTAAACCTCTTTTTATGTTGTTAGAATAGGATAGAAAGTTTGAGTTTGATGAGTTCTATAAGGAAGTGTTTGAGTAAATAATGTTAGCACTCACTGAAGCCCTATTATCATGGGATATGACTATGCCTTACCCTTTAAACTTATGTACGATGCAAGTAATTGCGCTATAGTAGTAGTACTAGGACAGCAGAAGAAAATTTCTTCCATAACACTTACTATGCCAGTAAGATATTCAATGAGGCTCAATTAGCTACACAGTTACTGAGAAAGAACTACTGATAGTAGTGTTTGGGTATAATAAATTTTGATCTTATCTCCTACAAACTAAAGTGATTGTTTTTACTGACCACACTACTATTCTCTTCTTTCTTGCTAAAAAAAATGTCAAACCTTGTTTACTGAGATCAATCCTACTTTTGCAGGAGTTTAACATCAAAATTAAGGATCAACAGGGTAAATATACTCAAATTGCATACCATCTATCCATATTAGAATGATACACTAATGAGTATAGACAAGTCTAGATTAAGGAGAACATCCTCGATGAACAACTCCTAATAGTCAGGTAGAGTCAACCACCTTAGTATACAGATATTGCTAACTATTTGGCATGTAAAATATAGCCCCATGATAAATCTCATCAATAGCTAAAGAAATTATTTCATGACATAAAGTATTACTATTGGGATAAACCATTCTTATTTTGATAATGTTTGGACAGATTGATGAGAAGATGTGTGAGTGAAGAGGAGACAAAGGAGATTTTTTCCACCTATCATCATGCACCCTATGGAGGTCATTTTGAAGGCATATGCATGACAGCAAAGGTTCTTCAAAGTGGCTTTTACTAGCCAGCCATATTCAAGGATACCAAAGTTTAGATCCGAAATTGTGAGCTATGCCAACGAACTAAAAACATCTCATAGAAAAATTAAATGCCTCAAATGAGTATATTAGATGTAGAAATATTTGATGATTGTTGTATTGACTTCACGGGCCCATTCCCATCCTCCTTTGGTAATGAATATATTATGGTAGCAGTGGATTAAGTGTCTAAATGGATAGAGGATGTTGCACTACCAACAAATGATGCAAGGGTAGTGATCCGCTTCCTCCAATAGAATATTATCACAAGATTCGAGACTCCCAGTACAATCATTAGCAATAAGTTTTTCCAACAACTTATGCACAAATATGGGATTCATCATAGAGTAGCC
Organism: Tamarix chinensis; assembly: GCA_030549775.1. Taxonomy (NCBI): domain Eukaryota; kingdom Viridiplantae; phylum Streptophyta; class Magnoliopsida; order Caryophyllales; family Tamaricaceae; genus Tamarix; species Tamarix chinensis. Next base: position 47,732,676 of record CM060180.1, on the reverse strand, counting down.
ACAACCTATCATCCATAATCAAATGGCCAAGCCCTTTTTTCTCGTCTCAGTAGCTCTACACTCCTCAACACCCCACTCTCCTCCTTCCCTCTTCCAATGTCAAAAAAAAAACTCTGTGTATCATTTCTCTATAAGAAGAACATGATCTTGACAACTATCTTACTGATCCCCTCAGGCAACCCATTTCACCCCTTTCACCTAAACACATTGACACCACCTTTATCACCACCTCCAGAGAGCATACTCATTTTTGCACATCCGTTCACATTTCCTCCTCTCCTACCTCTTATAATTTGACCATGCCTCAACGAACCATCCATTCAATAGCCAAAGTTAGTGCTAAAAACCTTCAAGGGTAAAAGAAACCTGCCTCCTCAAAAAGGTGGCCACTCCCTTCAATCTCTTCTAATGAATTCTCACCCACCAAAGATCATACTTCTTATAAGTGTTTCAACTCTCTTGCCACCAAAGATTTCTACTTTAAATGAGGTTTCTCCCTCTCTGAACTCCCCTAGTATCTTGTTAACATAATCAACCAACACTACTGGGCCACAACTTATTAGCAGCCCCCTGAGTTTTCTCCTTTAGTAGTGCTATAATTTAACTTCAATTTGCACATAAAGAGAAAGACAAAAACTATTTTTGTGTGGAGAAAGTTAGTGTCCTATATATCCATCACCATCAACAATCTCTATGGCCTCCCCTCTTTCGATGTCAATGAGTACTCAAAGTTTATAGAAAACCTTACCAATGACTTGGCAGTGGACATACTTTCCACATTTACAAAGTCAGGCACAAAGTAGAGAGTCACCACAAGTGGTGCTCACCATTGCGATTAAACATAGTTGGTCCCCTAGGTGAAAGTTTGGTACCACTTCCTCCAAAGTCACCTTCTACCCAATACACATGACTGCTCCATCTTTTTTGATCGCATGGTTTTTTTTTACTATGTTCTCACTTGAAAAACCATCAACATTGGCGATATCATCCAGGACTAGTTGGAGCTAGTAGCAACAAAGTCACAAGGTCCTATTTTCTACCCTAACTTAGTTGGTAGCCTGTGTGCTCGGGCAAAGGTTCCCCTCGCACCCAATAAAGAAAAATTTTACCATCCCTCATTCTATCAATCAAGTTGTTATTAATTAATTCTTTGACTTACCCAGGGCAGCTCCAAAGGCCAAGACACCACCTCCAGTTCCATAACGTAATCCTGTAGGGGTAGAGCCAGTCCTGTATGTAGTAAAGTAGGACATGGAAATCTTTATGAAAGGGAAAGAGGAGGTCATTACTATAATCACCAACCTTATGAAGACATTATAGTATATTGGTTCATTTTGAAGACTGGGATATCAAACTAGGGGTCACTGTATCAATTATTCCTTAAGTTGAGAATAGGAAGGGTCGCTAAGAAGTGCCTGTGGAGAAAAAGTTTTTGGACAAGTTTGCAAGGTATGAAAAAAATGATAAGGTGACGCATGCCTCCAATGTTGAGAAGGAAGGAACTATTGATCCCCTAGTTGAAAACTTAGCATCATAAGAGGTAATGGAAGTTTCTAAGAAGGACAAAGGATTAGTAGGACACCTTACCTACAGTACTGTTCCTGCCATAAGGTTATCGTTAATGTAGTAGTAAGGAATTTCTCCTAATGATCTTTTCTCCTTGCATAACTTTTTTTTTGTTTTTATATTTCTAGGATGACTGCTATGATCAATTAGACAAACAAGGTAGCCCCATTACTTACCTTGCCCAATTAAGTTCCGAACTAACAAATCACACCTGAAGCTATTACATGTGCATATTGTTGAATTCCTCACAATTGACAGTACAAACATGTTGTGAACCCAATACCTTGACTGCAAAATAATCAAGCTAATTCAATGAGGACTTATGAAATATGTTGACCTTCTAAGAAAACTATTTCTTTATATATAACTATTTTTGTTAGCTTACATATATCAAAACTTGTTAAAACTATTAGAATTCAAACATCTGGATCACAAGAAACTTAGGACTAACTTTATGAGAGATCAGATTATTAAGAGATTCTTACTAAAAAGGGTTAGGAAGCCTGCAATAACTATCCTGCATGAGTGGTAATTAAATAAGTTTGGGGGAAATAACCCTAACAAATAAGATTATGTCTATTTATGAGAAAAAGTCACAGTAATGATAGTAGAAAAGGGAGCTTAAATACCTGAAACACCTATTAACCAGGGGCACTTGCATGAGAACCATATGTGCACTTGAGTCAAATAGTATAGTAGGGTGACAAGCTTACTCGAACACTTCTACAACTGGTGTCAGGATGGAGTAACTGGGGTACTTGTCTGAAAACCAGATGTACACTAGCATTAAAAGCTCCTAGAAATCTAAGGAAGTCCAATTTCTACATCATCTCATTATTTTGAGACAAAAAAAAAACTTTGCAAGATAATCAGGTCAACTAATATAATCTAGAGAAGGATGTCTAGTTTACCAATTTACTTAACAATCCTCTAAGGTCTAATAGGGTGACATGAAGAGAAACCCTAATACTTTCCTACCACAGACACACAATGCTAACCTATTTAGTATGCTTCATATATATGAAGGTAATTTTCAAGTTTGTAAAATTTATGGATTAACAAGATTGATGGCTAATAATTTCTTCATTATTTCTATAATACTTATGGACATCTAATTATGTTGTCATATAGTTGCTCGAGACGAGCAATGCTTGAGTCTAGGGGAATTGATATAATTTGATTTGTGCGAATTAAAGGATCTTATGAGTATCATTATATGTATGATTTTTTCCACATGTGGAAGTTTTCTGGTGTGTTTCCTAATAATTTTTTCACCTTTGAGATCTCACATGACTCACATGAATTTAATCCAAAAGAGCCTTAATATCCTATGAAATGATAATACTTGCACTCTCATGTCAACTTACAAACTTAATGCCTTTACTCACTCGGTAGTAAGCCATGTGTAGGGGCTGTATGAGGAGAAGCTACAAATCAGTAGAGTCCAACAACATTCATAGTTTGCCAATACTATAGAATTCATACCCTACAGAATTCACTACCCATGTCACCATCAATATTCTGCAACGTTGACAAAAATGAATAACCCATGACGTAGGGTGCAGCCACCTGATGTAGCATGAGATGAAACCTAACCTAACCTACACATTTTGTACTCTATAAATACCCACTAGATCAAAAAGAAGAAATTGGGGACAAAAGGAACACAATAACTAGAGATTAGAACAGAAGAGAGGTGGAAGTTGAAGAATTTCAGCAAGCTATATTAAGTGAGGAAGAAGAAGAATGAGAAATTACGCTAGATAGGGGTTGGATTATCATGATCAGCCCATTCAATTCATTTCATTATCTACACTATTTTATTTTAGTGGTTTAAAGAAATTTTGCATTAGCTAAGCTCCTTTTTTAGAGGGTGGATCGATTAACCCTTTCAGTTGTAATTTATGGCATTATAGTTATGTTTGGTTTATATGATATTGTATTTCATTAAGCATTCATTTGTTGATGTGTTGAATGTTGGACTCATTAAGCACTCCATGACTTATGTATCAATTGTCATAGTGAACAGAACTAAGGATGAAAAATGGTGATTGGGTTAGCACCAAAAGGTGATGTAACCTTGCCATTAATCCTCTAAAACTCACTACTTGACATTGCTATGGCCCATGCACTATGATAGAGATGGCTTTAGAGTATAATTCACCATTGGGTGAAGTCCGATGAGTCTAGAAGGATTAATATCTTCTAAGCTTGAAAGGCTATAAATTGTTATAGGGTGTATGCATTTGGTGCTAAGGACTCTATCTTTTGATTTCCTTCTTATCTATCTCATGTTGATATTGGCAAAATCTTAGTGCTTATATACTTTGTTGCATTTTCATTATCTACCTACAAATACTTTGTAGCATAGTGATTTCTATAGTAAACTTAACTTTAGTAATCCGCATTTCATTTGATTCCTTGAGGGAAAGATACTCAATTATCACTCTATTACTTGCATCGATTGTGTATACATGCACGATTGTGTTGTGTTGCATTTATTTCATTATCCTATTAAGCATTGTTGAATTGAGCACATACCATATTCCTAATTCATAGCATGCATGAAAAGGGAAATGTATTAGGGGCAAATAATTTGGGCAAGTAGACCCTAACATACTCTATAAAGCACACCTCTATGTATTACATAATAGTGATGATGTTCGGCTATATGTTGAAGAACAAATGCATTCTCTGAGGATTAAAAATCCATCAAAGACTGAGAAGTGGGTAATTGATAGAAATAATCTTTCCTTCATACATTAGCTAAGAGATTACATCATTCCGCTCATCAGAAATTCCCCAACATCTATTTCTACAACCCTTCATTGGTTATCCCAAATGACCATGTATGAAGTCTTCTCATATGCTAGTTATGCTATCAAAATATATACTTCTTGCATGAAATGACAAGATGAGAGGATTATAATGCAAAATAGTGGAGTGACTTTAGTGGTTGAGGTAATGCATATTGCTAGTACGAAGGAGAAGAATCCAACATATGCAAATATGAATTATTATAGTGTTATCAAACAAATTTGAGATCAAGGTTAAACTATGTTTAAAGTACCTATTTTTTGGTGTAGATGGGTTAATAATAGACATGGGGTTAGATATAAATATGAGTTCACATTAGTAGACATCAATAGGATAGGGCATAAACAAGACTCATTCATCTTGGCATATTAAGCAACACAAGTTTTCTGTCTCCAATCTTTCCAATACAAGATGTTCTATGGTTTTAGGTGCAAAAAAAGAACTATGAATGATTGTGATGATGAAAATGATGTCAATTGGGATAAAAACTGTTCCAAAGCAATGCAAGAACTCAATTATTAATAGATGATAACAGTGACATTATTGAGGAGGAAATCTATGTAAGGGATGATTATCGTGAAGTAATATATGTATCATATCATAAAATCATTGAAAAAGGAGGGAAGAAAAAAGGAAGGAAAATAAGGCAATGAGGGTAATAATATTATAACACGTGTTTTATGTATCATTACTACATATGATTGTTGTGTTTTTCATATCATTAATACATATGAAAATTTTGCTTGACATTTTATTTTATATATATTTATTTACAACAAACATTATAATAATTTATATATTCAAATTTCACAAAGATATGACGAAGTATACCACTAATTGAGACTCTAGCAATGAAGAATGGAAGAGATGACCATTATAGACATAAGGAAAAGAGGAGAACAAGTGTCATTGAGTTGAAATAAGTATAATATTCCCATTGGTGAGTACAGTAGCATGTTTTTTTTTTACATACATTTGACTTTTAATCATGTTCCAATCTCCTACAACATTTGGAAGCAGGTTCCAAAAGGTCACAAGAAACATATGTGGTAAGAAGTGATGGTAAATGATATGCTTTGTTTCTCATATTTTAATCTGTTACATGTTTTTAATTTCAATACAATGACATTAACATATATATTTATGTCTTACTTTGTAGAGAGTCTTCATCGTCCTATAGGAGATGAAGAAGTTGCTTCTTAGACATTGTGATGAATATCTAAGAATATTTTGGGAATATATGGCGAATAAAAAAAATATACAGAAAGAGGGATGGTGCTTTACGCATGAATCCTCCCAAGCATTATGGGTTTATTGATCAAGGGACCAGTTCATTACATATCATCCTTCAAAGGAGTTTAAGGTATTTATTGACTAAAAATTACCCTTTTTGACTAATAATATATAATTTGATATTTAAATAACCGATCATATATATTTACCTTGTAATGTAGGAGAAAAGTGCCAAGAATAAAATAAATTACAAATGGAAATATTTAACTCCATAATATAACTCAAAAAGGCTATGTAGACCTAAAAGAAGAGTTAATATGACCTTTTGGTTAATGTATTTACATTATAATATTTAAAGTGCTATAATCATATTGCTAATACAATTGTGTATTCTTTTGAAATTACAGCTCCTATCCTAGGACAAAGATCCATGTGCCTCATCCATTAATATTGGTATGTTATGGGAGAATACTAGAAAAACAACAAAAAAGGATATATTAATGAAGATGTACATAACGTTGCCAAAAGGATTGTAAGTTTGAAGCTATCCTTAACCGTAGTTATTTTCTCAGAGCAAATAGATCATGATATTATGTTTATTTATATATTATAGGGTGAACTTGAAACATCAAATGTTGTAGAGGATTTATATTAATATAGCATCATGTCTAAAATGATGGGAATTGAAGAACACCTAGGAAGACATAGGGATCTTGGGTTTGGCGTTACAAGAACAACCATTTGGGGTAGATCCTATGGACCTCAAAATACCCATGACTAAGTGGTTTTCCTAACACAAAAGTTAAATCAAACATTTAAATGGATGGCCACAATGGAGAAAGAGTTAGAATCCATCAAATCATAAGGGCTTAAACCATCTGATTCAGATGCACATGATTTGCTTCACATACCCATTGTAAATAGTGTTAGAGATAGTTGTGAAGTTGATACACATTTTTCTTCTCTTCCTGGGGTAAGTAAATAAAACTCTAAATTGATATATATACAATGCATTAAATGTCAAATCAATAATTAACAATACTTATATATATTTGTCTTGTAGAGTTTGCATAAATGTGACTTGGAAAATAATGACCCCTCAATTATTTTGGTGAAAGGAAGGGTACACATCTCCTATGGTATTGAAACACTGATAGCTCATGGGTTTATCTTGGCTGCAAATTGTAGGCCTGTATATATTAACATTCTAATAATTAGAGATACACCATTGCCCTGTTACAAATTTGGTGATGAGGTAGCAAACCTTAACTATGTGGTACTTGTTCTAAGAAAAAAGAGAGAGTTAAATTCATAGATTAGTAAATATATGGTTCAAGCTTGTTCTAAGCCTTAATTTTGAGCCTTAAGGGTATTCTCCTCCCTTTTATATATTTTTTTCTTCTATTATAACCCTCACTACAATTCTTTTATCTAATTCTTATATTTTTAATTTTTTTAGAAGATCAATGTGCATAAAGAGGTATTTTCAAATATTTATTGCTTAGAAACCAAAGTAGCATTTGGTAATGATATATGTCTCTAGTTTAAGGTTTAACTTTTTCTATGTTAATTTTATGAGTTTCAATGTTAGCATGTTTTGTATGAGAAATCATGTTTAAGTTGTACTTTTATTTATGTTCATGTATTACTTAGTAAATTCATGATTTGATGAGTTTTATAATTGTATGTGAATTGCATATAAATTATCCCTTGATAGGATTTTTCCCTAAAACCTCAAGCATTTTGGTGTATTATGTTAATTTAATAAGTTTATGGATGAGTAGAATTGATTGTGTTTAAATATTGTTATTGATGTAGTATTTTTGTGATTATAAGATTTGTAGCTCTAAGCTTGTGGTGATCTCATTCTTATGGAATTTTGATATTGTGTGAGTTGTCTTAATTAAAGATAACTATATTTTGAGAGACTAATAATGTAAGAGTGGTTGTGTATAATTTTGGTGACATTTGGAAGCTTGTATAATTTTATGGATTATGTGTGTGTTTTGGCCTTGAGGGTAATTTGGTCTCTTTATATTTTTTGTGGGAAATGATAATGTCAATGTATTTCTGGAGGTATTTACATTAAATTTGATATATAATATGTTAGGATTTGGATGAGTATGACCTAAGTTATGAAAATAAGAAGTTTAGATGTGTTTAGGTGAATTAGGGATAGTTTGGGTCTTTTTGGATAATACCTAAAAATATAAGGTTTTATAAGCATTTTTGGGTTGTAAAAATATTAGGTGTGATACGAGAAACATTAAGGACAAAGAGGAGTAGCACAGGTATAATACTATAATAAAATGACTTAATTTAGGAATAGTGATCACAAGGTAATATTGATATTTTACGTGTGAATTGTTAAAGTCATGTCAAAATTTTTGGATATGGTATTGTTAATAATATATTGGAATATTCTATTATATTTTGTGAATTGGTAATCCTTATAGATGGAGTTATGGTACAATTGTGAATTAGGATTTTATAAGAGCATTATGTTTTCTTTTTTACTTGTGAAATGTTCCTTTTTATACTTATTGTCTTCTCTCTTCATGTAATCATAGCATGTCCAATGTATTTACTTATGATGAATTTATATGTATTTTAAATACTCCCCATTGTTGGAATAAGTTCATAATAATAAGATATCCTTGTTAAAAGTTGTTAAGCAATTTTCCTTATGATAAGTTATTGGTAATAAAATTTGATGTACAATGACATTGAGAAAATCAAGTAATATATTTGTTATGTACTACTAATACATAAATACTTAAAGTGTAAGAGCACATGAGTCAGGGCTAAGTTTTAAATTATTATAATGATTGATTGGTTCTATCAGAACCAAAAGACTCTAATATGCTCTTATTAGTCTGATCTACAGGCCCATAGGGGATATGCATACTTAAATATTTGAGAATTATTATTAGGCCATGAATGTTTTATCTGGATTTAATAGTATTAGTGAGGTTGACTACCTTGCTCCCATCTACGAGGAAAATGGGAGAGTATTGTTACTAATGGTTTCCTATTATCAATGTGTTGATTAAATGTGTTTGTATGATCAACTAGATATGAATTTATGAATTTTAAATAGTTGAATTTTTAGGTCATCTCGTGCCGTATGTAGTGTGCACATATAGTTCTATCTCATTATATCCTTATGTACTATATGTGCCTTAATTTAGTGATATGCATTGTTACCTTACTCCATATGCAAGTATTGATCATTTGTTTCATCGGCAATGCTCAATCCCACAAGCAGATGACCCAATTTTTGACGTGTAGCTTTTTTTTTTATGACTACCTTAATGAATTTATTGAATTTATTCACTTCCTATAGAGTATTGATTTGTATTGTTGGGTTTGCATGTAAAATCTTAGTTAGCAAGTAGCTAGAGTTTTTTTTATAAATATATTATAGACTCTTGGATCCATATTTTCCCATTGTTGTATTTTGATTAATATTTTACTTAGAGTTTTATCTCTAAACTCTTATCTAGATTTATGAAATTCATCTTATTCTCTAATGATCTTATTTAACTTGTTAATGTTTCTAACTTGTACTTGATATAAGAAGGGTATGGAAGCTAGGCTCATATTAAGTATGATAGTAACACCTAATCACATTATGTTTAAAATTTACATTTTTTATAGTAGTAAAATTTGGGGTGATACAAACCTAAACTAACCTTTAGTAAAGAAAAAATGATGAAATTTTGGACCAAAATGCAATAAGGTTATCGATGAAAAAATCTAAAAGCTCATTAACATTAGCTTTTTCTACAAGTTCTAATACCTAGTGTGGCGGGTTATTGTAGTGGTGGTAAAGAAGAAAATTGTGATATTACTAGCCAACAATGCATTAGGACTACTTTAATCATGTGAGAAGATGTGATAAATGGAAAAGGTTTACACGAACTATTCATAAACCAGTGGAATAGTTTCACCCCATCTATGTTCTATGGCCCTTCATAAAATTAGGATGGATATAGTGAAAAAGATGCCTATGGCATTTGGTCAAAGACAATACATGCTCATTTTTATGGATTACTTTGCCATGTGGGTCAAACCCAAAGTTGTCACTCAAGACAAAGATTGAGAAGGCAAGAACTTCACATAGAAGAACACCTTATGTCGATTTGAAGTACCTAATTAAATCATTATTAACAATGTTTCTCATTTTATTTTGTTTTAAAATTTTCATGAGGAATGGGGGATTAAACTGCATTTTTCAACCCCATGATATCCTCAAGCCAATAAGCAAGTGGATTTAGCAAACAAAACCATTGTTACCAAATTTACACCAGATGTAGGCCATTGACACCAAGCTTTTAAACATAATTCAATCATACACATATGGGGGGATCACAACCCTAACTAGTCAAATGCTACAATGTACAATTTGATGGTCTTCTATGGTTTTTTAACCCTTGAATCCACATATATACTACATATATGGTATAATACACCACAAACATTCTTAAGCTAACCAAATAGGATCTAACCCTTACAAATAATGCCAAGATCATACTAGGATATATTTACTACAATATATCATTCTCCAAATTATTACTTTTCCTATATATTCTCCTATTTTTACAACCAACCATTTATTCTATGTAAAATAAGATATTATTTAAATAATTTCAAAATTTTATGAATATTCATAAGATATTTCAACCCATCATAGGGAAAAAAAACCCAATCATGCCTTGATTATTTTAACATTTATACAAGGCTAATTAAGCATACCAATTGAATTATTCAAAGGCATAGGTGTAATACCCTATCTTTTATAAATGTGTTGAATGAGAAATTATTCCATTTATGGTGTTTGATTTTAATTTGGAACTATGATTGGGTTTGAGGTAACGTTCGATTTGAAATAAGGTTGGAAAACTAAATTAAGCAAGTTTTTAGGTAGATTGATCCATTGGTTCCATGAATCGATACTTGGTCATCATTTTAGCTAAAGGGTTTTTACTCAACCAAACCAATCAACTAGTCTATAGAATAGTTGATTAGTAGGCTAGACTGATCAATTGGTTTGTTGAGCTAAGCGTATTTTTGAAACTTACTTTTTTGAGAAAAATTTTTACACTAATATGGAACCTTGATAACCCATTCTAAATTATCCCAAAATGATTCTTAACTTTTCTCATGATACATTACCTTCGATTGATCTAGAGAGTTGATTTAGACAATTGAGGGACGGGAGATAACCTCAGCCTATTCTTATTTCACCTCTCTCCTCTACACACTTTTGGGATCATTGCTTTGATGTCATACTCAATTCTACTTAGTTGACAGATTCCTTCCACACCGACCTTCCATTTTTCCCTCTTGTGTTTTACATTTCTGGACTAATCAACATGCACTTCTCTAGAATCACCACTTAAGCTATGGAGGATAGGTCAATAACTGATGGAAAAATCTATCCATTCAACTCAAATTTGAATGGTAAGAATTAGGGGTTTTGATCTATTTCTAACCACACTTATGATTTGTCTCGATTTATTAGCTATAAATATCCTAATCGTTCATTTTATTCACTTTTCTTTTAGCCACCAAAATACCTTAACTCTCTAAAATTTTCCTTCTCCCTCTCTACTTTGGGCCTTCCATTCTAATTCTTTTGCACTTCTGATCCCTTCTCTAGCTCCCTCTTACTTTAATTGTTATAAAAGAAAGAGTTAGATTTAAGAAAAAGTTGAGTGCTTCAGTAGAATCTTCCTATATTTTTCCATTGGGTGTGGTATGTTTATTTTTCCCCTTTTATATCAAGTTTGGATTTAGAAAATTTATTCAATGATTTATGAGTTAAACATGTTGCTTTTATGTTTTTGAAAGTTGATTATTTCCATATTTTAAGTTTCATTATTTGGGGAAAGTTTTGCCTGTAGCAAGTAAGTCATTCTTACTTCTAAAATGTGTTGCGATTAAGCTTGCAAAGTTTGATGTTATATGTTGGTATGAGTATATAGATTTTCATATTTGGCTTTGAAAGGTTAGACTGTACATATTGAGAGAAAAGCATGAATTTTTGAGAAAAAATTAGCTTGTGATGATCAATGGTGAAAAATACAGCTATTGTAAGCTAGAAATGTGTTATATGATGTTAGAACATGTTTGAATTTGGTATAATAATAAATTATAAGCATGATCTGCATGAAAATGCCTATTATGTATTGTTAGAGGGAAAATAGATTGATTGGTTAGGTCTAACCGATCAACTAGTTCTTATAATAGTTGGTTGGTTGGCCCAACAGATTAACTAGTAGGTATACAGGGAACTTGGCCTTAATCTCTACTTAAACTCATCGACTGGTTAGGTAAAACCAATTGAATGATCAATGAATAGTTAATTAGTTTACCTAAACTGATCAATCGATTTGAGTAAATCTTGGGTTTGGTTGATCCAAATTGATCAACTAATCAGCCCCGATCAATCAACTAGTAGGTACAACCAATTGACTAGTTAGGCCAAATCGATTGATTGGTTCAGATGGGTTGTGTGATTTTATTTTCTTGGCTTAGATATGCTTTGAGATTATGAATGGGATTGTTATATAACTATTTAATAGATAAAATACATATGTTATCATAGATTAATGACCTAATGAATGGATTAAATGGACCATGATTCATGACATATTCCATGGATGTTGTAAAGTTCCTAATGGGTAAGCAACAAATAAAATGTGATGATTTTTGAGAAAAGGGTGATTAAATACGAAATGTGTTTTTGATAGACTAATATAATGGATATGGGTAATATTGAACAAGCATAAATAGAAATTCCATACATGGTTGAGGATGTGAAGGATTACTATGGAGTAAATATGTGAATGTATTGCTTACTTATTATATAGGCCTCGTGTGATCAGGTAATCTCAAGAATAATGCACTCACCACATAAAGAGAAAGATAATCGAGTTATGTATGGGTTCAAGGTTACTTGATCCTCAACTATATACTAAGGTTTAGTTTCCCTTTGGGTGTTTATTGGTGCATTTTGGCCAGATCCTAATAGATCCTGGTATCTTACCTACTCTAGACACTAATAAAGTACTAGAGGGAATTAATACTAAAGGATCTGGTTATCTAGGTGGTTGGCTTCATTCTAGACTTATGTCCATTGTGGTCGGCCTAGGCTTTATGTCCCTTGGTTTATATAGGCTTCCATGGTATGTGAGACCATGGTGTAGTGCACAATCCATCGCTTGATGATGATAATAATGATAAAAAGTTAGAATGAATACTTGGATAGTAAATGGAATGAATGCTTGGATACTAATTTGAAAGAGTAATTGGATAATGATATAGCCTAGATAAGTATGTGGATAAGAAGTGGAATAAGTATTTGGATGAGAATAAAATAAGGATGTGGTAGAATTAGATGATAAAAAAAGGATTGGAAAAGAGAAATATTGACTGTAACGGAATAGCCTAATAGATCGAGCAAGTTGGAAAATAAACCCCAACGTTCCTTTGGATAACCTCCTTAGTACGTGTGTATGATTATCTATGCTATTGTACTATAAAGACAAGCATGATACATTCTGAATTGCTTGAGTTGTGCATGGTAATAAATCTTGATGGATTACCTGATCATGATAAAGTAGATACACTTAATTATATGGCATTAGCATGACCCATGTTAATAATGATTTTAATGACATGATAGAACCTTATATGCTTGTTACTTCCATTGAAGAGGTAAATTCACTTATCCAGTACGTATTTTACTAATGTCCCTATTTGGTCAACCACATGCGCATTCTCACGAGTAGAGCGCCTTGTGTTGGGGGGATGACCAGTAGTGGGCCTACCTCGTCTTGGGTTCGAGGCTTGAGTGTGCAGACATATGGAGGTTTTTGTGTGGTATATGATGGACCATGGTTTGGGGGCCATGCCCTAACTTATTTTCTACCATAATAACCCTGTAGTTTTAGTTAAACATTCTTCCTATATTTGACTAAGTCAGGGACCATCAAGGCCATATGGTGCAAAAGATTTCTTTAAATATTTATGTATATTATTCTTGAACACTCTAATTTATTTTGGTTAGTTGGGTTTTTATCTTTGTATATAATATGGGATGTATCACTAACATCTACCTTCTATTAGATACAGTGGTATCATCCCATTTTCTCTACATGTGTGTAGTATTTTCTACTTCCGCACCATTTTAAAACAATTTTTTTCAGTAGTGAAAAGGGGTTGTTACAATAGACATATTTTCATTCTTTTTTTTTTTTGTTATCCGATTGTAACATGCTTTCTTTTATAGCTTCAACATATCTAATAATGTTAGAATGTTATGAAACTCAATTGAATTACTTTTTTCCTTCTTTAGCATGCAATTTAGTTATTGAAGTCATATTAAAAAACCACTAGCTAGAATATGACCTTTTATGGTATACACCATACAAACACATGATTATTTCAAATAACATGCCACAAAATCATTTTTAGAATTTTTTCATTCATTTATCACATCTAGAGAAATAGGCTTCAATAACTTGTTAAAGATCTGGGACTTTTTGCTTAAGAATCTAGAGAAATAGGCTTTTTAAAACACAGCTTTTTAATCATTTTCATCCACATAAATCTTTAAAATAATAAAGGTAAAGACATAATTCACTTCTGAAGACCAGAATAATAAGATTATGGGAGAAGAATAATCGCCCTTTCAACTCTTAAGTGCAATAGAAGTTAAATTAGACACTTAGAAACCCACTATCTTCACTAGACCGAATCATTGGGTGGACTAGGGTCGGGTTGGGGGAGGGCCTACTTTGGGTTTGGAATAGGTCGGGTCATAGGCTGACATGGTCATTTGTTAGTGTGACTTGATTGGGCTTAGACTAACACTAGACTGGCTCGGTCCATGGGCATTAAATTTTTTATATTATTTATTTATTTATTGGTTTGGTTATTCATAATATATTTTACAAGAATATATATATATAATTAGAATAACTATATATACTAATTCTAATATAACCTTACCAAACATTTATTAAACAAATTTGTTTGATATCTTACTTGGTCAAATTCTTACTTTTGAATAACTTATTATAATAGAGTTAGTTTTTATACGATAGATAATATCTATAAAGTCACTATTTACATTTATCGTCATTTTTCATGTAAAAATAACTCTTAAGATGAAGTTGATGTTAATCTATTTTTTAACACGTTAATTATATTTTTTGGGGAAAAAGAAGTAAAAGTTTTTTTGTACTATTATTTACCTCAACTTTATTATTAGTAATATTGCCCAAAAATGACCAATTTAAAAAATACTATTTTAAATGTAATTTTTATATATGAATCATCAAAAGGAGAATAAATAATGTCACATAAGGGTTATCATTTTTTTTATTGATAGATAGGATAATAATAAACTAAATAATAATCATGTCAATGAAAGCCCACAAATATCCATAAACTTTTTAGGGTTGATCCATATTTAATTAGGTAAAAAAACTAAGTCATACCTATGGGGTCTCTAAGTCAAGCTTTATTAGGATTTTGACCAAAGTCAATTGGATAGGTCAAATGGACCTCCTATTAGTTGTTAAAGTCTAGTCTTCATGGTCCTTCAATGCTCAAAAAGTTTTACCTTCAAAACCCAGAGAAATTAAATAAACTGATGGAAGATGTTAGATGGATTAAGATAAAATATTTGAGGTGGAATTTGAAGGGGCATCTTCATATTCAAAATTTGGAAACTTAAGAAGAAAAGATAGAATATGAGGTTTGAAGCTTTTGGAATTGATTGTCCTTCCTAGATTTTGTCTTGAATTCAATCTCTGATCTTTCCCTTTTCCATGGCATTCAAAGAAGACTTAGAAGAGAATTAAATGGGCTTGTAATGGAATCCCAAGATACCTGTGTAAATGTGTTAAAGTGTGGTCCAATTAGAGTGAGGTTAGGTGGTGATTAGGGTGAATTTTTGTTATGCCTAGCCACTATTTCCCTTCAATTTTGGCCATTGATCTGATCCTTTTAGGGCATGATAGTTTAGGATGAAGGAGTTAATTAAATCCTCAAAACATTGGTTTAGTAGTTAGGCTTAGTTTAAAATGAGAATATAATTCTTAATAAAATTAACTTATTTTAAATCATATGATCTTATAACATTTCTATTTACATAATTCCTATAACACCCTTATAGGTTATTTGTTTTGAGGAATTAGGGGAATAAGAATGAGAAGTGGAATTTAATAATTATCATGCAAGTTTAGGAGAAAATGAAAGTGAGGAATATAAATGGAAATCGGAGCCTTTTTATGGTGCTTACCCACTTCAAGCATGAGTCAAGCTCTAGAAAAGTAGTGAAGTGAAGGAGGATTCTAGACGAGGTGGGTTAGCTAAATTATTCTCTACCTTTCATTGATAATATAGGATATTTATACAGAAATCTTAGATTAAGTATGTTATAGTACACTACTATAAGATATGCTAGCACATGCTTGGCTATAACGACCTTCCTAGCAAGCATAGAAAGGATTACATGTCACTAAGCATAATAATAGAAAAGATATCAATTAACTAATGAGAAGATAAGGCAAGTTGATAAAATATAAGTAGTAGTGACACGCCTAATCAGTCGAGAACCTTGTTGGGGTCTTGATGTTCCTCTTGGTCCTTGTTGGATTTGTTGTAAGTCCAGAGGTAACATCACTCATGGGCTGATCAGTATCATCACCCATCCTTGGGAGATTCAAAGGATGGAAAAATTGCAATAAATTGATCGAGATTCCTAAGTGGATTCCTGTATATCACATCAATCCCACTAAACAATAACTTATAGAGTGCCATTGTATTACTTGCGTTGAAGCACTCTTGTTAACTGATACACGGGGCAACCATCATAAAAAGTGGGTGCAATTGAATGTGCTTGTAAGTAGTAGGGTCTACTCAAAATTTCAAAACTAATATATGAAATATTGGGTGAATGCAAGCAGAGTAAGGAAGTAGAAGCTTGTAGGCCATAGGACCAATGCATTCCAAAATCTAATATAGAAAAAAATAATACTTGGAGAGCTTGTGCTGATGATTGTGATGAATGGAGAGTTGGTGGTATGGGTTAAGTTTGAAAAAAAAAACGAAGTACCTACTAAAAACTCTTTATCTACGCAATGCTAGTTCACTTGATTCTTCATACGCACTTGGGCCAGAAGCACATTTTACTTGATTATCCTTAACAGCTAATTATGTTTATCTCATACTTTTTTATTATTATTCTTATCCTTCTTGTATATGTGATTATCATATAGGGTGTAGTTATGTATGCTTACTATGTTTATGTGTGAGTACAAGTATATACTATGTACATTTGTTTTCCTTGTTTTATCAAAAAAAAAACTTGGGGGCACCGTATTACCAAAACACTCCCCGTGTTTTTCCGTCAGAGAAAAAACATCAAAGGCAGAAACATTCGAAAACAAACACCGGGGGGCGTGTTAATTTAACACGAACTATGTTTTTCTGTCAGGGAAAATTTGAGAAATTCCAACAACATTCAAAAATAACACAAGGGATCCGTGTTTATCAAATACGGACCTTGTTTTCATGTCAGTTAATTTTTCCAAATTCCTGAGACTTTAAAAAATAACATGGGGGTCCGTGTTTACAAAACAGGGACCATATTTTTCTGTCAGGATTTTTTTCTCGTGTAACAAAGAGTTAAAAAATAAACATGGGGGATACCGTGTTTCCTAAACATGGTATGTGTTTCTTTAAAAATCTCCTACTTCTACCCGTGTTTTCAGACATTGTAGGACATGACCCCCTCCCCTTCGATTTTGTCTCTGTTAACTGCAAAAAACCTCCATTTTCCCCTCTTCCATCCTCAATTTTCTTGTATAATCTTCCCATTCCTTACATTCTCACTTTCATTCTTCATCCCTACCACTTCTCCATCCATAGTTTGGTCTCAAACAATCTTTCCATCACTCAAATTCCTAGAAAATTCAAAAAAAAAAAACTGATTTTAAAACCCTAATTTCGGTTCTTGTTCAACTTGTCCAGATTTAAGCAAATGTTAAAAGTTGCAATTTTGTTGCAAATTGAAATACATTTTTGGTAAATTTGGGGTATGTGTTGAAATAATTATTGCAAGATGAGAATTCTTTATCCCTACAAATGAATGAATGTAGATATTCTTATGAATGATGACTCTCAATGCCAACGACTTAATGGCACAAAAGTTACTGAATTGAATGCCAAATATCACAATGTTTGTAACATCAAATTTATATTTGGCATTTCTGTTTAAGTGATGAATTGGGTAAGAAAATAAATGAAGAACACAAAAATTTATTACCTTCCACCCTACTATCCTTACTAATGTATGAGTATTTTATAGATGGCACCCAAAAAGAAACAACGGACTGAGGGGGAATCTTCAAGACCTTGATCATCACCAACTCAACATCGAAACCGAAGAAACCAACCCAGTGAACTAGGTATCATATTTACGACTCCGGAAAAACAGCAAAGGTACAACTATTTATCTCAAAGGCACATAATTGGAACAAGGTATTTGGATGATGGTTGTCTAAATACGTTAGGAATACATGCGCAAGTGATGCAATTGTTGAGAAATGTAGGATTACATAATTTTGTCTATTGTACCAACCATACATATAGGCATTTAACATTACAATTCCTCGGTACCTTTAAAATATGTGTTGTTGCTAGCGCTTCTTAAGATGAGCAAGGGTAAATTTGCTTTCGCCTCTTTAATGAGGATAGACAATTGTCTTTGCATGAACTAGAACCTATTTTTATGTTGCCTCTGGGGGCAATCGTATCATATTCCCTTGGTTTAATGTGAATAGTTTCTTTGCTAAAATTGGTGATATCTCTAATATGCCCACTCCCGATACTTTCTGAATATCTGAAGCTAAGGCTTCAAGGATTTTCAATCTAGTCTTCATATATTTACAAAGACTCTTAGCTACCACCATTTTTGGGCGGGGAGATAGTACGAGGGTTGTTTGTTCCATTGAGCTTTACTTCATTAATGCTATGCTAGATCATACTCAACTTGACACTGCTTATTTTCTAGCTAAGCAATTTCAAAGGGTAGGAAATTCTAAACATGGTGATATTTTCATTGGTAGTTTAATTACTACTTTTTGTTTAAGTTTGGACATACCTATTCCCGATAATATGCCCATAGAAGCTATGAGCACCCGAATAGATATTGCACATTATCATCTTACGCATCTTATCGAGCGTAAGGGAAATGTATGGTATCTTTCATACCAAGGGCATGCTTATTTTCCTCTACCAAACCCTACCAGAACCAACCCTTTCAACCCATGAAATTGGCAACCATTTGATGATGAAGATACTCCCGCTCCTCTTGCCATTGAATATCCAATCCCTCCTCATGGTGAACAAGCACCACCGCCTCCCCTACCTCATTCACAAGCCATCTCCTCTTCCTCTTCTACTTATATTCCCGAATGGCATCTCCAATTTCAAACCCAAGTCTATTCCCAACTAGATTCCATACTCCAAAATCAAGATCAAATGATGGAGATGATGAAATCTCTTTACGAATTTCATCTCGGACAGAGAGACCCCCCACCACCTCCTTCATAAATCCGATTCCTTGTCTCTTTTTATTGGGTTAGTTCATTGGGGACAATGAACAAGATAAGTGGGGGGATGTGTTTGTGATAATTTATTAAGTTAAGACAGTCTTTGTGGGTGTTATGTGCATATATATGTAGTTTTTATTTATTTAGTTTTATTTCTTTCTTTTTGTGCCTGTTTTGTTTAGGTAAGTTGTGTCTTAAGTATATAATCTTATGTTGGTTGTTTGGTTCGTCTTGAAACAAGAAGTGTTAGATTTGAGCTATCCATTCATTGGATAAAACAAAGTAATGGGACTAAAGTTTTTTACAAAGGATATCTTTAAATCATATTAACTGATTTGATCACCATCTTACAAAACCTTAAAAATAGAAATTGAGAGTGTGATAGTATTAAAGGAAAGAAGGTTAGAATGGTTAGGAAACAATCCATGCATTGAATATGAATGAGATGAAATGAAATTAAAATTGGTAGATACACCATTATGAGCGCTTGAGCCTAATCATTGGATACATCATTTATCCAGAATATATTTTTCTTTTGTGTGCACTCTCCAATGATATATGAAACTATAATTTTCCATTAATTCTCTTCAAGACTGCATAGAAATTTAGGATATTTGAAAATGATAAATGCATTCTTCTTTCTTTATTAGCTACAAAACCAAAAAGCTTACCTTGAAAATTATTATCCATTTGCATAAACCCCTTTGAGCCTAAGCCTTATTCTATTGATTTAACCTTCATTAACAACTAATATCCATATGAATTTTCCCTCCTTACTCTATAACTAGTGAAGCAATAAATTTTCAGGGAAAAAATTTGTTGATAAGGTAAAATCCAAGCATGGGGGTGCAAAAGAAGAAGAAGAAGAAGAAGAAGAAAGTATTTTATTCTTTATTTGGTTGAAGGGAAAGGTTAAATCCTTTTAAAAAAAATTGTGAGAATAACATTACAGCCATTGAAGGGAAAGGATTGTAACTTCTCTATAAATAAAATTGCTTCTTTAGTTAATAGAGTTAAGCTACAATCGCAGAATTATACCCTACCTTAGCCCCATTACAACCAATTTCAAGACCTTTTGATTCTTATATACTATAGTTCTTTTCAGCGGTGGCGAATTGAGAATAATGGCAAACATATGGGTGATCATTATCATTTGGAGAAGTTACTTTGATTGATTTTGTGGCTAGATCAACTCCTTCACACACGCAAATGCTGCGATTTGTATCAAAAAAATGGTCCTCGTTGGTTAAATCTCCTGAGGTGTGGAGCCATAACTTTGGTTACTTTCTATTTCAATTTTAGAATGTGGATGATCTGCAAAGGATGCTTGCTCGACCATACTGGACATTTGGCATTAGACCTATGATGCTAAGGAAATGGAGTCCTAATGTACAAATGTCTAAAGCTGATTGGCATGTTATGCCATTGTGGCTTACTCTACTTGGGCTACCCCTCCATCTGTGGGCTGTGAATTCTCTTAGTAGGATTGGTAGCCTCATAGGAAGGCCTATTTGTATTGATTCCATTACTGCAACGATGGAAAGAATTTCTTATCCTAGATTGCTGGTGGAAGTGAATGTGAGTAAACCTATTCCTAAGACAGTGGACCTCTTAATGCCTAATGGGGAAACATGGTGTCAAAGGGTTATTTTTGAATGAAAACCATCTTTCTGCATTCATTGTGGCAAAATGGGATATGATAGTAATTCATGTAAATCAAAAGCCCATGTTAGGATTATCAAACAAGCTTGGGTAAAGAAGGATCAGCAGTAATCTGAAAGTGTATGTAATGACCATCCCGATGATCCTAATTTGATGGGGAAAAACAAACAACTTCCTCATGCAGATAGTGTTCTACCTCATAACATACCTGCAAATCCTAACAAAAAGGTGATGACCACGGAAGAGGATCTAATTCATACCCATCCTTAGGGTGGGGCTGTTAATAAAGATCCTATTTTAGTTGTTATCAAAAGAACTGGTCTAGCAGTTGGTAAAGGTAAAGAGAGGGCCTTGGAGTCTATTTTTCACTCTTCTCACATGGCTTCTACTAGATTAGTTCAATTTGATAGAGAAATGATTGAACAATTGATATCAGGGGATATGGATGGGGGAGGAGGATTGGGAGCCTTACCCAGGGCTCTATAAATATTGCTTCCTGGAATATTAGAGGGTTAAATAAAACCCTTAAACAAAAGGAGGTGAGGAACCTTGTGTTTAACTAGAATCTTGTTATTTTAGGCCTTGTAAAAACTTGAGTAAAGCAAGATAAAGCTGAGATCATCAGAAGAAAGCTTGGATTATAGTGGAATTAGATTCATAACTATTCTTATCATAGGAATGGCCATGTGTGGATTATGTGTGATGATCATATATAGCACATTACTTTAGTGGAGGCCATAAAGTAGGGGGATCCATTGTTTTGTTATCAATAATTATCTTAAATATGAGTTCTACATGATTGTGGTTTATGCAGATAATACAGGTTGGCAAAGACAAGATCTTTAGGGCTGGATGAAGAACATTTAGCACAAGGTAAGCTCACCATGGATTGTGCTTGGCGATTTCAATGAGGTGTGTAAGGCTGAAGAGAAAAAAGGGGGAAACTGGATAAGGGGGACGTTGAGGAGTTTGTTAAAAGGGGGAAACTGGATAAGGGGGACGTTGAGGAGTTTGTTAACTGCCTTCATAGATTTGGTATTGATGATATTCATTTTAATGGTAGCCTTTTCACTTAGTGTAATCAACAAAACCTTTATCAGAGAATCTATTGCAAATTGGATAGAATTCTTGGAAATGATATGTGGTTGGAATCCTATCCTGAGGGGTTTGTGGACAATTTTCATAATCCAACCTCATATCATAATCCTCTTGTCTTGAATCTTTGCATTCATCAGCCGGTGAGGGTGAAATCTTTCAAATTTATTAATTTCTGGGATGAAAAAGATGATTTTATGCTAATTATTAAGGATTGTTGGGGTACTCATATTAAAGGTAGCCACACCTATAAGGTGGTGTCTAAACTTAAGATCCTTAAGAAAAGGCTCGAACAGATTAATAAGCAAAATGGGCATGTGTCTACTAAGGCTCATCAATCTTGGCTTTCCTGGTAGGAATACAAGGGTCACACGATGCTTAACCCTTTAAATAATGATCAAAATAACAAATAAAGGGAAGCTAGAATGGAAGGGTATAGAACAGCTAGTGAGGAGGAGCATTATTTCAGACAGAAAGCCCATATTCAGTATGTGCAGTTGGGTGACCAAAACACTAAGTATTTTTATGCAAATGTTCAAATAAGGAACAACAGGAATAAAATCCACAAACTGCTTAGTGATTCTAATCAGGACCTTACCGGTGATCATGAGATTCAAGAAGAAATTGTGAGGTTCTAAAAAAGGCTTCGTTGTAATTCTTCTAGTTTCCTATAGAGAATTAGTAGAGAATTCTGTAATGAAGGTCCTTTGCTCTCTCCAAATTCTGCTAATTCTCTCATTATTGTTCCTTCAAATGCTGAAATCAAGCAGGCTATTTTTTCTATGGGAGATTGTAAGTCTCCAGCCCAGATGGTTTTAATGCTTATTTTTACAAGAAGGATTGGGACATCATTGGTGGGGATGTTGTGGTTGTTGTCCAAGACATTTGGTAGACAAGATACTTGTTGAATCAGATTAATAACACTACCATTACCTTGATTTCCAAGGTCCCTAGAGCAAATAAAGTGAAAGATTTCAGGCCAATTGCTTGTTGTAATATCTTGTATAAAAAAATGTATAAAGTTCTAGCTAACAGGATGCAAGGGGTTTTGTCTAATATTATTGATTCCTCTCAAGTTGCTTTTGTAAAAGGTCAAATACTTTATGAAAATGTTCTTATGGCGACTGAGATTGTGAAGCATTACATAAGGAAAAATACTAGCCCCAGAATCCTTCTTCAAGTGGACCTCTAAAAAACATATGATTCTGTTAAGTAAAGCTTCATCAAATAGGTCTTAGAAACTCTACATTTCCCTTGGACTTTTATTGATATGATTATTCAATACATTTCTACTGTCAAAATCTCTATCAATATTAATGGTGTACTCACCGAGCCTTTTTTGAGTAGCTGAGGGCTGAGGCAAGGAGACCCAATTTCTCCCTATCTCTTTGTTATCTGCATCGAGTATTTGCATAGAAGGTTGAGAGGGTTGTGGAATTATCCTGACTTCCAGGGTTACCCTGGTTGTATAAATATGAAGTTCATTGACTTAAGCTTTGAAGATGAACTCCTTCTCTTTTGTAAAGGTGATGTAGGGTCTACAAAGCATCTTAAAGAGGCTCTTACCCATTTCTCAAACTATTACGGTTTGATTGTCAACCTCGACAGGAGCTCTATCTTCTGTGCTGGTATATATGGTAGGGTGAACAAGGATATTCTTGGCATCTTTGGCTACCCTGAAGGGTCTTTCCCCTTTAAATATTTAGGCCTCCCTCTAGTTACATCTTATATGGGGATTCATCACTATCAAGCTCTCACTAATAATCTCCTAGCTAAAATAAGGAATTGGACAAGCAAATATCTTAGTTATGTAGATAGAGTCCAATTGATTACATCTATGCTTCAAGGGATTACAAGATTCTTGGCTCAAATCTTCCTTATTCCTGTAGTTGTGATCTCTCATATTAAGCAAATATGCAGGAGATTTCATTGGGTTGGTTTTGTAGAGGGTCATAAATCGATGGTGGCATGGAGGATAATGTGTCTACCAAATAATGAAGGTGGCCTTGGCTTTGTTGATCTAAAGGCCTAGAACCAAGCTACCTTGGAAAGATGGATTTGGCAAATTATGCTCAATAAAGAGAGCCTATAGATTAGATGGGTTCATGGAGTTTATATCAACAATAATGACATATCCACTGTTATTATTTTCCCATATAACTCCTGGTTATTTAAATGTATCATGAAGATTAGACCTACTTTTTTACAACATATTATTAATGGCCATTGCGGTATTAATAAGTATAAGATCCATAAAGCTTATGATGTGCTGATATATCAAGTGAGGAAGAATATTGGTACTCTCTTGTTTGGAATCATGTTGGTATGCCTCCTTGTTCATTTATTACTTGACTTGCCTATCATAGAAGCTCACTTACCGGGGACAGACTAAGCAAATGGAATTTCCACATTCCCACAAATTGTGTCATTTGTGCTCGGGATATTGAAACTATTAACCACCTGTTTGTGCATTTTGAGTTTATTTCAAATACATGGAAGCTGGTTTCTGATTGGATTGGGATGGAATACCAGGTGACAAGTTGGGATACTTGGATTCAACACATGATCTAGGCTATGATGAGCCATGATGGCAGGGCTGAAGTCGCTATGATTTATGGTATTTTTTACTACAGACATTCTTCTTTCTTCAAAGGATTCTCCCACCATCCAAGATATAGGGTGAAGGATATTATTGGGAGACTCTTTATTATATTAAACCTATATGACATAAAGGAGGGTTATAAGAGCTGTATGCATAACTTTGATTGTTTCCCTTGAGCTTGTGTATATTAGATGCTGCTGATGTACTGATTTCCTTTTTGGTATTAATGACAGTTCATTATTAATTACCAAAAAAAAAGGTTGATGGAGGTAGAGCATTCAATGGAGGAAGAGTGGTCATTAGAGAAATATGGGGTCGATGTTGATGGACGAGAACAAAGTCATTGATTGAGGAGAAGGAAGTAGAGGATGGTCAATAGAGGAGAGTCAGGAGTTGGAGGGAGAAATTATAGAATATGTTGGGAGGAGGAGGGAGGAAAAACTTTTCTCAAGATTTTCATTCCTTTCCTTGACTAATGATAATGATATTTAACTACTGTAACTTTCATTATTATTTTTCTTCCTATTTTCTTTCTTTTTAATTTTTTAGGTAACCAAATATAGTAAATCATTTTCCATCAATTATTTTTCCTTTCCTCATTTTTTTATGAAACAAATAGAGCCTTAATGTTTAGTTTAAATAGATTGCTTTATAGTTTTGAGTTAATTCTTGTTAAACTGTGCTATAGTTATATAACAAAAGGGTGAGTAAATAAGAAATGGTTGTTGATTTGCTTTGTCGGGATTGTTTGGAGGGGTTTGTGCTTTGCTCATTCCCACAAGGAGATGACCTGAATATTTATATACAAGTCGATGAGGACCTAATTGATGAATTTGTAGTTTTTTATGCCTTGTATAGGGTAGAGTCACTTTGTGTATTACGATATTTGGGAGTAGAATCATATTATTCGAATGTTGATTTTACCTGGATACCTTTTGAACTCTCATATCCATGGTGTTCCTTTTGTTATATTTTGTTATTGTACTTCGGAGTAAATTTCTAAAATCACATTTACATTTATAAACATTCTCTCATTTCTATTCACTTTGTTCTAATCTTAATGGTTTTTATTATGCTTCCACTGTAAAAAGAAATTTTCCAGTAGTAAAAAGTTAGGAGTGTTACAAGTTGGTTAGATTGTCTTCATATTTCAACAAAACCCAATTCTTCGAAAACCTAGATTAACTTTTGAGGAATAAAAAATGGGTAGCTTAGATTGTCTTTAAACTAGGAATATTTTCCCTAACCTATTTTCTATCTTGTACCTAGTTTTCCATGGATCTTAATGGTTATGTAAGTCGTATAAAGGAGACCTTTGAGGCATTCATCGAGTTTGTTAGGCATCATCCATGGGAGGGTATCGAAGAAGACCAAATTTGGATGGTGACGAGACATCACTCGTAGATCTACATTAGCGAAGAGGACCCAGTCATCCTAGAGGGATGGATTCAGGACATCGATACAACGTATGTGTAACACCCCCAAAATTCACTACTGAAAAATTTCATTTTATTAAAATAAATTGCGGAAGCAAAATACTAAACGGTGAATTTCGAGGATATTACCACCACACTTAGTACCAGACCGGTTCACTCATACCGTTCCAGTACCAAGTGCTAAGGCTAAAGAACAAAATATCAATTGCTAGAAATTCAAACCATTATTAAATCAGAGTAGCGCCAGTAAACATTTTATAAGAATAAATTCCACCAATGGTGGTTACAAGAGTAAAATTACATTTAAACCATACATTAGAAGAGGAAGAATGAATTCCTAAAGGCCGGATAATCCTTACGATCTTTCCCGTTGCCCACTTGACTAGCACCTGATAAGACCTGCAAGGGACACTGCCCATTCAATAGGCAGGGCCAGGGCCCCACGAAGGGAACCCTTCAGTACTATGGTATGAGTAACCCTTTAAAAACACACTTAAAAACAGGCACGCAATGTAACACATGAAATACTACTATATTCGTACATAACAATATGTGTAAACATGATATTCAAATCCATATATATATTCACACATCCAACAAGACAATCAGATATTCGTAGTGTATACTTAACATTCACTTTCGAGTATGTTATAAATCATTATCCATTTAATCCATCCATTGGGTCATTAATCCATGATAAAATATGTATTTTATCCCCTTCATAGTTATAAAATAATGTCATGCATAGCCTCAAAGCATAACCAAACCGAAAAGAATTAAATCACACAAACTAGTTAAATCAGTTGATCGGTTTGGCCCAAGTAGTAGTTTGGTTGCTCCAACTAGTTAATCGGTTTCAGTAAACCAGTCGATTAGTTTGACTTGACCAAACTCTGTTTTTCCTCAAACCAGTCAATTGATTTGGGAAAACGAGTTTATTTTTCATAGACCATTCAATCGGTTCTACCTAATAAGCTGATGGTTTTAAGTAGAGAGCTAGACCAAGGTCTCTATAGGTTCACCAGTCGATGGGTTAGGTTAACCAGTTGACTATTCTAGGAACATGTTCATCGGTTTAACCTAACCAATCAATCAGTATGCCCTATAACAACACCAAACAATCATTTTCACGTAGATCGTGCATATAAATCTTCATTAAACCACATTAGAACATGTCTTAACATTATATAACACATTTTTATCCTATTTAACTTACACATCTCAACATTTAATCATCACAACCCATTTTTTCTCAAGGTTCATGCTTTTTACTCAAAATGCATAGTTCAGCCATCCAAAGCAGTTCTATAAGCTATATATATTCATTCCAACCTATAATATCAACTTAAAGAGTTCTATATCATGAAAGAATTCTCATAGCCCATGTCAGAAATAATAATCCCTTACTTGATGTAGGTAAAACTCCCTTAAACTAAAAATAGGGTTATTTATAGCCAATTGATCGAGACAAATCACATAGTAGTCATGAACAATTTGTAAACCTTCATTCTTACCATTTGAATGTGAGCTAAATGGATGGATTTTTTTTCAATATATGTTAAGATATTCTCTAGAGCTCAAATGGTTTTTATGGAGAATGCAGGTCAATTGATCCAAAATTGCAATTCACAAGAGGGGTAATGGAAGGTCGGTGTGGAAGGAATATTCCAGCTAATTAGAATCATGCTCAAGATTGAAGCAATTATATCAAAGATGTGTAGAGGTGAGAGGTGGAATAAGATAAGGCTAAGGTTAGCTCCCTCCCTTAATTGTCCGAATCGAACTTTAAGATCGATCTGAGGTAGTATTTTGGGCTAAATGCATCATGAAAAAGGCTAAAATTCTCTTATGAAGAATTTGGCATAGGTTATCATGGTTCTATTTTAGTATAAAAAAAATTCTGAAAAAATTAAGTTTTAAAAATATGCCTAGCTCAAAAAACGTCAATTGGTTTAGCCTACTAGTCGACTATTCTACAAACCAATCAACCGGTTCCCCAACCAGCCTTTTCATTTCCAACCTTATTTCAAATCAAAATTCGCCTCAAACCAAATCATAAAACTAAATCAAAATTAAACATCCAAAATTGGCATAATTCTCATTCTAACATTATCAAAAAGGTCGGTTATTACATAAAGTGATGTATATTAACATTTTTGAGTATTTATTTTAACATTAATTAGTTTACAAGTAGAGATAGTTTTGAAAATTTGTAAAAATTGAGGTATCCGATCATTTAAACTTAATTAATCATATGATCATCCTAAGACTACAATGGCTTATTATCTTCATCATTTTGTACTATATTTTTCCATTATGGTTGCAACTATCACCTCTCAATATTCTCATCAATTGTAATATATTTTTCCATTATGGTTGTAACTCCCCTTATTCGCCATTTGTTCCATCTCTGTAAACTCTTTTATACATTATATGTGTGTGTGTGAAAAGGATCATATAAAAATACATCTTAAAATAAAGATGTAAAAACTATTTTATTACCATTTGATCGATAAAATTAACATTTGGGATTGAGTTCTATGAAAAGAAGTATATAATAAAATATTTTCATTGCTGTAATAATGGTGAAATTGTTATAAGTTTTGGGTTTACGATCTTAGGTTAGGGGTTTATGGTTCAAGGTTTAAGGTTTTGCATTCATAGTTTAGCGGAACATCCCCTTTTTTCTAAATCTAATTATTTTATAATTAAACTTTTAATTAATTTTTAAAATTTATAATATTGATCTTTAGATTATTCATATTCAATTTGAGCCCTCCACAGATTTCTTAATTCATTTGTGGAAAGTTGCATTTACTACGATTCTTCTAATTTAGTCATTTTTACATATTTTCAACTTGTCCAAAATGTGTAACTTATTCTAAAATTATTTATAAGATTTTCAACTCATTTATTCCATTTTGATTCACATATTCCTCATGAATCATTAAATCACAAAAAAAAAATCATTTATGGGATTAGATGATTTTAACTATTTTTATTTGTTGCAATATATTTAAACACCAAATCAATTATGAGATCGAATAAAATTACTATATTTTATTTTCTAAAATCTTCCTACATCAACATGAGCCTGTTTGAACCAATTTTACACATTTGCAGAAAAACACATCCTCATGGATTATTCATTTTGCCATTTTTGCTTGATTCTCGTTCGTCAAGCTTCAAACCAACTCTAATACCCGATTTTCTTTATATAATTGTGTTCCTATTTTTTTCACCTTTTCCATAAATTTTTATTTTTATTGGGATTGATTTGATATTTCTCTTAGTAAATCCCTAATTGCTCCCTTTCTACACACTTTAACTTTGAAAATTTATGAACAAACTTTCTATCTTCTCTTTACCTCATGTGAAACCCCATTGGTATCCAATATTTTGATGAGCTTTTTTGTACCCTTTTAATCACCAAATCACCCATAATCTAACCAATCTTACACCACCACCTACAACATTCTATTTCAATCAAATATGTAAGTATCCAACCTCAACTCCACTTCCTATTTGATTTCTGATCACCCATGGCCATATGAAGGGGTACTTCATGCTCTTGTAAGCTACCAAATGCTCTCATTCACACACTCTTTTCATTTCAAGAAAAAAAATCTAAGCGTTTGAGCTTTTTATATTTTCTATCTTGAGGCTCTTGGTTCTCTTAATTCTAAAGAAGATTCTTCAACTTTTTCTCCTTATTTCCCTTTCATAATTAACCTTCCATACTCATCATCCAAGATCCCTGGACCTCATTGAGGAAACCTTTGCATTTTCCCTTCTTTTCTACCCCATTTTAACATCTACTTATTATGTGCGAGCAAATCATCATGCCTTATACCAACCTCTTTAATTACTTTTCCCTTCTTCCTTTTCTCCTTTTATTTTGTTGGGTTTGAATCATTGCAATGTATAGACTCCATAATCCACCTATCCTCACTTGGTTATATTTGGTTTTCCACCTCTTTATTCCCTCACTTTTCCATCTTTATCATACTTGGTGTTGTTACTAAGTGGTTGTTAGAGCAGCTATCTTGTGGTTGGTTGTTGTTCAACCGACCTAATTATCCTTATTTATATTATAGTTTCCTTTCACTTAAACCTTCTATGACAATCTTCTATCATTGCCTCATTGTTTCCTTGATTATTGGTGGTTGGTTGGTATATTCTCCCCCCAATTCTCCCTCTCAGATTCCTGCATGTCACACCACATCCATCCTCTTTTCCTTCTTTTGACTTGAGCTTTTCTTTGACTTACTATCTTATTTTCATTGAATGTGATAAAGCCTAGTGGACAAGTTGAGGTTTAGAAGCCAAAAATAGGAACATTAGTCCACTCACCTTTAATACTATTTTCTTTAACTCTTGAGTCAAGTGACATGTTATATTTATTTCTATTATATTTAAATGTTAGTTCAATTTTTACATAAATTTCTCATTTGTTATTGTATGTGTTAAAAACATAATTGTTGGAATAAATTTATATAAATGATAATGAGTGTAAGGATATAAGTAGAAGTGTGTACCGGTCCAAAATTTTAAATTATATACATACACACATTTTCCCCTAAAAATATTTTTTAATAATATAAACACATACATACATATGTAATTATGTATGTATATTATTAAAAAAATATTGTTGGGGAAAAATGTTAAAGAGTTTGTTGGGGCGGACCAGATGAGAACATAACTAAATACATACCAATATTTTTGTACTTTGGGACTCAAACCCAAAATAATTAGTTAGTTCAATCTAGGTGTCGTTTGGTATTACTTTTTTTAATAACTACTTTTAGATAAAAACTACTTTTATAAATCTACTTTTAAAAAATTACTGTTATAAGTAATATGTATGTTTGTTTTTACTTTTATTATATAAGTGATTAATGCAAAAAAACTACTTATTGTACCTTATTAATGTTTGGTTTTTATTTTTTTACAAAACTACTTTTTCTTTTCCATATTTAGTGTTTATCTTCCTATATATATCTTTTAGTAATAATAACTATATAAATTATGTAATATTAAATATTAAAAAGCTTATGAAACATTAACAAGTATTAAAATATATTAAGATATTACAAAGTACTAAAAATTATAAAATAAAAATTATAAACTTATTTAAAAAATTATGAACAACCACTAAACAAACTTTATAAAATTCACAAACATCTAAAACTCAAATAGTGACAATGATAAAAGTTTATATTATGCAATAAACATTCTTAAATTTTAATAAGCATCATAAAATCAAATAATTCAATGACGTGCATGGTAAATATCATCTACAATCCTACATCGTACCATTTCAATTTCTCTAGCAGCTCTACCCTTTACATGTTGTCCAACATCTCTATGCCTATTGTTTTCTTCATATATTTCTCTACTACAAAACTCATCAAATAATATATCATCCATTCCATTCAACCTAATAAAATTGTGGATTGTCATTATTAGAATGACAATAAACATTAGTTGTTCCAAACTATAATTCGGCATCTGCTTTAAGATGGAAAACCGAGCCTTTAAAACACCAAAGGAACGCTCAATGAAATTTCTCACTGACGAGTGTAAATGGTTGAATAACTCTTCTTTTCCTTGTGGACCGTGAACTCTTTGAAAATCGGATAGATGATACCTTGTATCCTTGAATGGCGCAAGATAGCCGAATGTATTGGCATAACCTGAATCAACCACATAATATTTAATTGCATAAAATGTACGTTCATATTAACATATAAAATAATATTTTATTTACATCGAGGAGGATGAAGAAAGTTTTTGTTGGGATTTTGAATACAGAGTTGGAATATTCGAGAATCATGAGCCGACCCCTCCCATCCAGCTTCCACAAATGTGAGCAACATATCAAAAGAACAAACTGCCATAATATTTTGGGAACACACACCTTTATGATTACGAAGGCATTTGTTCATTCTTTGGAACACAAGCATCGATATGTGTTCCATCTATCGCTCCTACACAATCTTTAAAATAAGGCCAAAGTCTCGAATCATTCATGATCTCAGGAGGGACCTCATCAAGGCTTCGATGAGGTCTTATAATCTCCCTAGCAATCTTTGATATAGCAATTAAACCCTTATTGAAATATCTACTAATGATTTCTCCAGAGTGCTGAAATCAATCTTGCACAACTCTATTCCTTTCATTGTGACCAACTGTATATAAAAAAAATCGCTAGTTGTTCTTCAACGGTCACATTATAAGTATCACTTAGCAACCTCCTTGATCTTAAAAAACTTGCTAACCTTAGAAAAGAATCCTTCTTCATTCTAAATAAATCGTGGCATAGCCTATCATGACCATTTAATATACGTTGGACAAATTGGTGACCTGTTTCAGAAGATTCCAAACAAGCTTGCTTCTCGATAGACGCCTTCCTTCTCTTTCGCAAATGTCGCACTACAATTAAAAGTAGTAGTAGTATTTTTTTTATCATCCATCTATTCAAAATCAAAGCATCACTTGTATTATATGTATATCCAATATATATGCATAAAGTTATATACAACAAACAACACTTATGTTTTCTATCAAAGAACATGAATATTTAAAGCTAATTCAAAAAAATATGATATGCATATGATTGATCGGCTAAAGTCTATCAATGGTAGACTATTCTAAAATACCAAAAGTCACAAGTCCAAACAATTACATAAGTTCAACATAAACAACATAATTCATACTTCATAGTTTTACAAATACAAAATAAAAAAAATCTCAAATACATTTGTATTTTACAAAATACCATAACAACCTAACATCCTTGATTAACTCTTAAATGGATCTCTTAAAGATTCCAACCAAACATTACGCTTTTGGGGAGCCATATACATCCATATGTCTCTGTTATCAGGATCCTTGAAAGCATTAGTACCAAGGATAAACAACTCATTAGTAATTTCATCGACCATGTTATTTAGAATAGCTAAACATTCTTTTATGGTGGGGGTTGTTGAAGCTTGAGGTGTAGGCAAAGGAGGATCATCGTTACTCTTAAATGCAGATTCACATAATTGTAGCAACTTATAATCAAGCTTGTTACTAGCTGACTCCTTTCTCTTACGAGAACTAGATTGTTGACTCTTAGAACGCTTGTTGCTTGACTTTTCCTTTTGGCATGTCCCACCATCTGAATCACTAGAATCACAACCCTCGATGTCAATGACTTTTTGGCATTTAGAAGGACCCGCATTACTTGTTCTTAACTCTTCATCATCCTTATCGAAACATGGATGAGTCCCTTGAGATGGAGCCCATGAATGTTCTCCGGTTGCATGAGTACCACCAAAGATTAATCGAAGCTCATTTAAATGGGCAATTGGCTTATTGCGAAAGTGTTTACAGCTTGGATTTTGCTACAAAAAAATAAATAAATTATTACATGCTATATATAATAATAGTAGTAATAAAATAAGTTAAAAAATATATAATTGTAATTTACCTGAATAAATATCTTCCACCTATCCTCTCCACAAGTGATTGCACCTGTTATTGGGTCTCTCCCAAGTCCGGTTTCACTTTCAAGTTTTACCCATGCCAAGTAATCTTTTTTTTGTTGAGGTAAAATGATTTTTCACTTGAATTTTTTGGTATCGCACATTCTCAAGCCTATTAAGACCATCAACAATATTGGATCATCCAATCTTATTTAAACTTGAAGTAGGCCTATTACCTTTCTTAACCTCCTCAACACATAATTGAACAAAGGTTTGATGCCTTGATTCGGTCCAATGTGCAGTATCTGATGAAGATGCCATATATCCTAATAAAAACGTGAGAAGTTGGAGTTAGTTTGTTTTCTTGTAGAGAAGGTTTGATGTTTAATTGATAACTTCCAAAAAAGTAAATAGAAACATTATCAAGTATGTACATGACATCCGTTTAATACCAAATTTGTTCTAACAAGCATTTCAAAAATTAGAAGCAAAATCATCCAAATATCAGGAACAATGAAGCATAAGAATTTTTATTCTAACAAATCAATGTGCAAATTATGGTATATGCTATGGTTCCTAGCTACCTACTCATAATCACAAAGATATATATATCTTTTAGGATATATCATCGATGAACTCAGGCTGGGGCAGGGAAGGCAGATATGGGGCAGGGAAGGCAGATACGGACCTTCTTTTTTTTTCTTTTTTTTTTCCTACTATAAAAAGACCTACATGCTTCTTGCTCAAATCTCAACCACAAGTAGGCAGCAGGACACAAAGCCAGGCCTTACTTTCTATCGCGTCCGAGATAGCTAACCTCTCAATCCCATGCCAAGCCACCTTAACATCAGAAGCACTCCATCCATCCGTATAGCACTAGCTAATTATAATAGCAGGGTGCAACAGCTTGGAGTGTGATAATTCAGTTTTTACTTAAAACGTTTCATATATGACTTAATTTAGGCTTCCTTTGACGGTTAAGAATAATCTTGGATTATTATTTCATTTCAGCTGTTACGGTTTATCATCTTTTAAAATTAACAGACCAGCATCGCCATTTAACAATTTAGAATATATATTTTTAATTATTATTCATAAAGACACTATACAAGCCAAAATTTAGAACGAGCTGTTTCCTATGGTAATGGTGAATTCAGTCGCCCACGCACCAAAACTCCCACATTTTCCCTTTCTTCTTCCTTTAACTTTTTGGCCCCCTTTAGGTGCAGAATGACGGTGACATGGCAAAAGAGAGTGCAAGCTAGAATAAAAAATGGAATAAAAAAATGGAGGGAGGGGTGTTTACAGATCCAAGAAACAGCTCCCCTTACTTTCATGCAGTAAAAAGAAATTGCTTACGGTGGAAAGAGGATAAGAAAATAACTTTATAAAGTTATGGCTATGAGCTTTAGATAGATACTACCATTCCAGTCCTATATAGAATAGAAGCGGTAGTAGTAGTAGATGGACCGAGCCACTAACTATGGCGTGTGACCGTATAAAGACTAGTTGTTTCCTCTCCTCCTGTGAAGAGATAAAAGGCAGCGAAAAGAAGGGTGAATGTTGTTGCTGCTGACAGAAGATAGAGAACACTGAGGGATGAAATGCATACGCGCATCTCATCTCCTTATCTCTATGACTATCAGCCTATTACCATTTTCAATTACATAGCGGCCAAGTAGAAGTCTCTTTATAGATTGTCCCTCTTTCTGAACCATGATGTTTCATGCCTTATGACCTTCTCACTACAGCTTATCGGTCCACAAGGAGAACTGACGAAACAGAGAAGAAGACATGCTATGAAAAAATGGGCCCCAATTGGCGACACTGTTCTATCATTCTGCAAATGCACTACTACATAAAATTGATTTCACAGGCCCAAACTAACTTTGAAACTTTCATCCAAAATATATCTTACTCTTTGCCTGCGAAGACAATTTCCATGGTCTTTGTTAACCCTTTGTCTCCTATTAATATTTAACCCAACTTTGTGCAAATGGCTCCTCATCAATTACATGAGATAAAAGAAGGGGGACAAGTAGTGAAGACTAAGAAAACTCATCAAATTGATGAATATTACAGCTCCAAAGAACAAAGAACAGGTACCACAGGTCCTGCGGGTGGAGGTGCGACAGGAAGGGAGGGTAAGGGGGCGCACATATAAAGGTTAGCATAATGAACAAACCAAGAACTGAGGGGTTAGCCTGCTGCAGGGATCTATGGATCTGTCAGAATAATTACATGAGACGATCAGGGAGTGTGTGTTCAAGCCTAAATGTATCGATCTACCACCACCATACGTACAGGGCTGGGTATACATTCCAAGATCAGTTGCAGCCAAATCATTACTTGGTGGTATCCACTTTAAAATACTCCACCGAGAGCCAAGGATGCGCTAAGAAATCTTTCTTCTTCGAAAGACATGCTAATATAAATCAATCTCAATAGGGTACTTAATACTTGATTCAAAAAAACCTCCCTTGCCTCCCCTCTCAACCTTTCTAATTCTGCCTACTGTTTATTTCGTCTTCCTACTACAGCTACTCGTAAACTACCCATACACCATCTTGTTCTTCAATTGATAAAGCTGATTAGGTTTGTGATTGATGAAGCCGAGCTTATGGCAGTCTTGTTACCCAAATTCGTCAGCGAGTGGCTCGCAAGTTCATAAAGCAGGGACACATATACCACACGCCACTACCAACTTTAGTAGCAGTAATATGTCAACATTTTTATACCTTAACTCCTCTGTGTCCCTTCTATCACCGTCCCCCAACCCCTTCTCTCTCATTCTCAACAACAATAGCACAGCTGCAAAAGACAATGAAACAAAACCAGTAGTGACAAACCAACAATCGAAATGAAGTCTACAAAGTTTTTACAAAGCAGAAAAAAAATTACAAACCTGGAATTCTTCGATGAAGCACAATCGAAGCCGACTGAGAGCTACAGCATGGAGAAAGCGAACAGTAGAAATGGGACTGTGGAGAGGGTAAGAAACCAAACTTTCAATAGAGAGTCGGGGGTGGAGGAAATAAATGATTTTTAAAAAAAATATATACCGTACCGCATTACCTTGCAAAAGTAGTTTTAGAAGTAGGTAAAAATTACTTATAGATTATAACTTTTAGAAAGTAATTTTTATAAAACACTTTTTTATAATTACTTATTAAAAGTAAAACTGAACACTTATAAAAATCTATAATTACTTATTATAATTAATTATTTAAGAAACTACTTTTATTAAGTAAAACTAAACAAGCTCCTAATAAGTGATAAGAACTTTGTGAATCCTTATTGTTAAGTGTCTACATAATATCCTCTAAATAAGATAGTAATATCAAAGTAAAATATCACATGAGTCAAGATAGAGAAAAGTTTATTTGTGTTGTGGCCTAGTTTTGTTGGAACTAAAGAGCCCTAAATCTACCCTATGTGAGCCTGATCCACCTGGTGGTAAGGGGCACACATAATTAAGGATTATGAGTCTAATTTTTGTGGGTCTAAGAGTTATTTTCTTTAAATAATGTTTTGGCATTATACCTTTCCATGGGAATAATGTGGTTCATGTACTCAATAAGAATAATAAATCATGTTGTGTGACATTTATGTAAAGATAATAATATGGCTTGCACTATAAGTTCCCTCTTATGTTATGAATGTAGTTGTATCATATGTTATCATATGCTATATTTTATGTGTATTGTGATCTATATGTATCATGCCATGTCTATATGATTTTATATTACTCATTGTCTCATGTTATCATGATTATTATATATGTATTATTATGTTTTCACCATGTTGTATATGTATCAAGTACCTCACGCTATGTATTTTAAATTAATCATGTTGCTTGGTACACAAGTATTGGCATGTTCATTTATGGGCATCTACTTATTCCCACGAGAAAATGGAGCCTTGTTTTGTAAGTGTTGTTCATATTAGTGTTTTAAATCAATGCCTATGGTAGTTAGATGTTTAAGTTGTGGGTGTGGTGTTGTAGTTATCAGGACTTCCCTCAAACATGTATGTGTGTGTGTGTGTTTAATTCTATTCTCGCTCTTCTATTTTATCACTTCTATTTTGTGATCTTGTAATCTGAAAGGAAGTGCTTCTCAAACACAATCTCTATTTGTGATTTGGTCCTTTTCACCTAACACCATACATGGATTGAGTATAGAAAATATCTTTTCTACGATGGATTTGGTAGTAATAACCATTATTTTATTATTAAACTTATGCAAAACAAATTGTTTTAGTAATCAATTTTAGGGGAGTTACATTTTGGGATAATTTTTTTCATTTAGGATTTGGGGTAAGAATTTATGATTTTAGGCTAGTGATTAGAGATTAGGGTTTAATTTTTATGATTTAGAGTTTAAGCTTTAGATTTAGGGTTTAAGGTTAAGTGTAAAGCCTAGTATTAGGGTTTATGGGTTAGGTTATAGGGTTTAAACTTTAGGATTTAAGCTTTATATTTTAGGGTTTAGGGTCTATGGCATTGGTTTTGGGGTCTTGGGTTTGGGGTTTTAGATTTTGAGCTATAGTAAATGTTTAGGGTTTATAGTTAATGATTTAGGGTTTAGGGTTTACAGTTATAAGTTTAAGGTTTATGGTTGATGGTTTAGGGATGATGGTTAAGGGTCTAGTTAAGCTACTCAACCTTATCTCAGACAATATCTTGAGACTTTACATTCTTAAATTTTTTTAGATATAATTATCAATAAACACATTAAATGGACACTTTAACCAATTTTCAATAAATTTACTATTCATACACAAATACTATTCATGCCACCAAACAGACTCATTCATTTTATTAAAAATTGTCAAAATACTATTTCATCTAAAAAGTTAAAGGTCAATGGTTAATAGTAAATTATGGCCCATAAAGGTTAACTCATAAGACTTTGGGTGAAATAGCCTATATGCCCTTTACATTAACTACTATAGAATAAGGATTTGATAATCATTAATTTAGCATCTAACAACTATAAATCATTGTTGAATCTCCCATTATTAAATCTTTGATGATGGTTCAAAAACCATCATACAAACCCCAAAATAAGTTCACAAAGACAAAATGTGGACTTTTAATTACTCTTTCATGTAAAAATTGTTATCACAACCCATTTTTAATAATGGCCCCTAGGCATATTTGTTATCAAAGCTGAGTTTTGATCATAAAACTTGTATTAAAAAACCAAGTCAAAGGTGTTTGCAACGCTTATTTTAAAAACATGAGATTAAAATAAGAAGTCTGTCAACATATAATTAATAAGAATTGTGAGGAATTTAAACTCTCATAGCTCTTGATCGAACAATATATGATACACCCCATGGAAGTTCAAGTCTCTAAAAAATGAGCATGCTAAAGTTTCAAAATGTTAACAACACCAAATTCTCAAAATTTTAATAAAAATGCTGAAACTTAAGATCTGGGAACAAAAAACATAACCATTACATGCTTATAACAATTCAAACCAAGACCCATAACTCAATCTATTTTCCATTTTTAAAATGAAGGCAACTTGATTTTCAATTAGTTCTAAAAAGATATATGAAGACCTATAATAGTTATAGCCACCATCATGTATAACGAGTTTTAATTCATTCAAAAACCTAGAATAGTTTGGGATACTTCCAATTTCCAAGGCCTATTAATATATTTTGAGACAAAATAAAATAATAAAATAATTTCTTGAAAAATTACCTTGAAGAGAAAACCAATTGAAGCATAAAGCTTTGAATAACCATATATAACATTCATGGCCTTGGACATCGTCAAGCCATGAGAGTGCATCATCAACCCAAACTCTATAATGTTTCAAAACCTTAAAGGCCTCAAAATTTATATGGTGAGATCAACTTTAGAGTGAAATTGAGAACTAAGAATGAACTAAAATTTTAGAAGCCGTGAGAATGATCTGGGAGTGAAATTATAGGAACCTAAGGGAGTGATCAAGTCAAACATCATAAAGATGAAATAATTGAAGAATAATGGATTTGCAATAGAGTTAAAGACTAAAAGAGT
Source organism: Tamarix chinensis (assembly GCA_030549775.1). Classification (NCBI taxonomy): domain Eukaryota; kingdom Viridiplantae; phylum Streptophyta; class Magnoliopsida; order Caryophyllales; family Tamaricaceae; genus Tamarix; species Tamarix chinensis. The sequence goes on along the minus strand of CM060180.1, from coordinate 47,693,119 downwards.
TAGGGTTAGAAAATAAGAGATAATGTAGGTACTTAATTGATTTAAAGGATCGATCATGTTAGGTATAAGGCTTCTCGACACCAAAAAAAAATCTTAGGCTTTCAATGACAATTTTAATGAAAATTGTTATCTAAAAGGGTTGTTAGCTTTCCCCCTAATCTTAGATAATGGTTTTATTTAGGAATTGTTATCTATATATTGTTATTAAATAGTTATTCTATAGAAGATTGTAAATGAGCCGAGAAAATCTGAATATATGTAGGGTTGACTCGGTTTGCTTAACTAAATAAGCGTAAAATAAGGCTCAAGCTCGTATTATTTAACTAAATGAATAGGATGAGTTAAGCTTGTAACAAGTTGAGATCAGGTGTCAGAGCCATAAAATAAACCGAGTCTCACCTTTTAGGGCTCAAACTTGACTCATTTAATAAACAAACCTAAAATTCAGGCTTAGGCTCAGCTCATTTAGCTAAATAAATGAGTTGAACCAAACTTTCAATGAGCCTAGCCAAGCCAATTACCAAGCTAGCTCAGCTCATTTTCAATCCTGTGTTGTAGTATATATTCAAAAATACTTCTAAAATTGTAAAGAAACACCAAACACATAAACTTTTCCCTAGAAAAAACATTTTAAGCCAAGGAGTATCAAAATAAACACTTTAAAATCAAAATTATATTTCTAATAATTAAGAATTGTTTAAAAAGCCTAAATTACCCTTTATTGCTAAAATCCTTAAATTATATAAAATTCTCATAACACATAATTGAAATGATAAAATTTAAAAATTTATCATAATTAACATATTAATTATGCTAAAACTCATACTTTCCACCAAAATGGCATAACACGTGTAATTTAACAATAATATTATATGTGTAACACCCCCAAATTTCACTCCTGAAAAAACATTTTTGAAAGAATAAAGCGGAAGCTAGGAGCGAATTTGGGAAATGTTACCGCCACATCTAACACAAGATAAATGTCAACCATCTATCTCATGTTAGATGCAAGGCTAAAAAAACCTGTTAAACAATTAAATCCGAACTTTAAAAGCATAACAACGTTACGAGAATTTAAAGTCAATTACAAAACCCTTGGAAATTTGAATACAACACTCGTAACTTCCAAAGACGAATACAATTAAACAAAACTGATTCCGAAGGATAAATATCCGAACCGCTTACTCACTCAGGTCAAGCCTTCCACCCCAATTTAGTAACCGATCAAAACCTGCATCAAAGGTCTGCTCCCCACCATCGGTGGATCATCACAGGACCCATTCAACCAGTATAGTATCAGTACGGGTCTAATACTGAGTAAGTCTCACTACCCTATCTTATGAGAGAGACGTAAACTGTAACATCAAGTACATATTAAATTATGATACAATATATGGATACAATATCAGACATACTCACAACCCACAACATGAATCTTGTCATACACCTGTAGTAACATATGAAACATATGTAACATCCCATTTAAACATATAAGCATGGTATAACCGAAATATAAAGTGGCTCATGCGCCTCAAGTAGGAATAATCCATATTATTGGAAACTCAAAGCGTGACATACTCACGTAAGCAGCATGTACTAATACAGATAATAAAAGCTGACCGTAATCCAATTAGAATTATTTGCTTTGAGTCTTTATTAAAAGTAGTCATTTCACACCACAGTCTTTATTAATCCACGTGAGTACGAGAACCCCACTATTATAGCCGGTGGACCGGAATATATAAACTCAGGGCAGAACGCTCCTAACCACTATTATTTGCCGGTGGACCGGTCTCCAGGGCAGAACGCTCCTGGCCACTATTATTTGCCGGTGGACCGGTCTGGTCCCGACTCACATGGTGTTCTACTGTAAGTATTTAGTATCTTCCCCATGTCTTATTGATTTTATATTTGGTTTGCTGAGCACGGAAACCCCCACTATTATAGCCGGTGGACCGGAAATCATACAGGGCAAAACACTCCTGACCACTATTGTTCGCCGGTGGCACGGTCTCCAGGGCACCTCGGCTCCTGGCCACTATTATTCGCTGGTGGACCAGTCTGGGCCCAGCTCAGCATCTTCCTCTTTAAGTGATTAGTATCTTAACGTATCTTATTGAAGGTGTTTTACCCTTGACATGCATGGCTAACTATATCCACACTTATCCTCCCAGGAGGGCCCATCCCATATCTTAGAACTCATGCGCCCCTTATCACACCTCGATATCCAATTCCCCTCTATACATACACATAATAAAAACCAACTCCTAGAGTATGAATTAAGGCACAAAACCTCGTGACATCAGACTCCACCCGCCATTAGCCTCTAGGGTTTCCCTTGAAACCCTAATTGGACCTATGTGGTCCAACCTCCTCTTACTTCACTACCATTAATTCATCTATCCTCAACACCTCATCTCGTTCAGGTCCAATCCCCAAATCATATCGTTTTACCCATCGATTCTACCTGTGACCCTAAAACTCTAGTTGGCCACTTCAACTCTAGTACCTTTCTTTTCCCACAAGTAACCTCTCCTTTTCGCCCAATATTTCTTCTCCCTCAAAACTCCCATAATCATTCCTTATAACATAAACTCTCACTCTCAACCCACACCTCACTCACCCTTAATCATTTTTCTTTCGCCTTTTTTTTTAGATTACTAATTCTTCCCAAAACCCTAATCGGGTCCCTTATACTCCCTTTTAGCAACTCACTTCCCATTTATTTCTTTTTGCCCTTTTATCTCCATGTCATAATAATAATAATAATAATCACCCTAGCATGCATGTCCTAGAGGGTTACATCATATCACAGCACATCATAATCGCCACATATGGATATCACATTCATGTCGTAAGAAAACACATACCACATACCTTAACTCCAAGCTCACTACGCATAAAACACGTTAAGGTCAAACATGTGATGTATAACAAGACATGATATATATACAAAACATCCAAGGCATGCAAGTCACATAACACATAGGGACCTTAGCCACATCCTTACGAAATACCCATAAGTAGAGGTAAGTAGAGAACTTACCTGGATCCGAAGCTAGCTACGCGAGATAAAAGGGAGAGAGAGATCACTAACTCGTGGATCCACGATAAGGCTTTCCTAGATCCGATAGAAATCGAAAACTAAATTAGAAACTATCCTATCAATCAATAATTCACATATTCTAATTAAATAAACACAAACAACACAAATTATCTTTATTAGAAAACGTGTCCAAAACTTAGAACTTAAAAGCATAGCTTTATTAAGATTTAAGGTTAAAACTAAATCAAAACGGATTAATACAAATATCACTCGTGACATTTCAACTTAATTTGGAAAGCCCGAGAAAGAATAATCGATCATAAGTTAATTTATCGAAAATAACTTATTTATTAGGTTTTACAACTAAATAGGTGATCTAACCATTTACATAGAACCAAATCCAACCCGATTAGGTTAAAACAAAATTTAAATGATTTAAAACCCAAAGATAGAATTCGATTAAATAAAATATACATAGCAAAATCAATTTTATAAAATCATCCCTAAAAATTAGGGTTTTAAAGCCCATGACACAAACTCAAGTAATTCAATTTAACTAATTTGAATTAAAGGTATTTGAATACAATTAGTATCATTTCAACTACTTTTATAAATTTAATTTTAGCGAAACAACTATACAAATAACCAATTTCACAATCTCACTTAAAATCTAGGGTTTTAGGCCCGAAAATACGATTCGGTAAAATTCTATAAACTTAATCAAATTGAATGTTTAGAAATGCAATCAAACACATTTTATAACATATCAAATAATCAATTGATCAAAACCGATAAAAGAATTACGCAATTTAGCACAATTAGGGTTTTTGAGTCCGGAACGCAAACCCGATCAATTCTTGCCAAAACATATAAATTGACAGTTCGGAAATGTAATTAAATATATTCTAATGTAATTTATATAGCCAATTGAATAAAATAACCCGATTACACAATCCAATTTAAACCCGCAGAAGTTTTGACCTAAATATCTAATTCCGATCAATTACGCACAATTTTTCCAAATCAACACTTCCAATATAAAATTAAATACATTTTAAACGATATTATAAAATCAATTGAGCGGGACGGCTCAATTATACAACTCAATTTCACTACACTCAAAATTTGACCTAGGAATCAAATTCCGATAAAACCTGCATAAATTTCTCAAATTGATGGTTCCAAAATGAAATTGGGTACATTTTAAAACATTTTGTATAATCAATTTATCAAAATTAGCTAAATCGGACGAATCCGAAAAATTCGGGCGTAATCCGGCCAAAAATCCAATTTTTCCAAAATTCCAACACAACCACACAATTAACCTATCCAAATCAATCTTACAGCACATATATACATAAACAAACAATCAATTTAGCTTTTTATAAGCTAATTCATACCCAATTAATCAAAATAAGGGTTAGGGTTTTCGGAAATTTATACCAACAAAATCAGTAAAAATCGGAGCAAGGAGGGCCGGGGAAGCTTCGTCAGAGGCTGGGAGTGGCTCGCCGGTCGTCGCCTGAGCTCGCCATGGCCGGACGGCGGCTCGCCGCTGCTGCAACCTGCTGTTGCTGCTGTCGCTCGTTGCTGCCGGTTGCTGCTACTGCTGTGGCTACTGTGCGCAGCAGCTCGTGGTTGGTGGCAGTCGATCGTGGCTGCCGACGGTCGACGAAGGGGGAGGGATGTGCTGGGGAGGAGGCGACGGCTGGGGCTAGGCTGCAGAATGGGGAGCCGACGGGAATAGAGCAGAGGGTCGGGGACTGTCAAGAAGGGAAGCAGGAAAAAAGGAAAAGGAAGAGAGGGGGTCGAGGGCACGGGGTGGGTTTAGTCCGTGTTTTTTTTTTAAATACAAGTATCAAATAAAATATTAAATATCAAAAATTTGTTTTGGAAGAATTTTATCTAAAATTTATTTCGAAAGAATCCAAAGGCTTAAAATTAATAAAAAACTATATAAAGAATTTCGGAAACATTTTTCGAAGAGTTTAGCAACGAACGTAAAAATTTATATTATTTACGGAAGTATATTATAAGACCTCAAATAAATTATTTAAAAGTATGTAATAAAATATTTAAGTCAAATTTGAATAACCGAGACTAATTTAAATAATTTCCGAAATTAGTTTTCCGTAAATCAAAAAGCATGAAATAGAAGAAAATTAATTTCGGAAAGAAATTCTTAAATAAATCTTTTAAATTTAAAACTTCCCAACAATATTAACGATTTTCAAAAACGAATAAATTTAGAGTCGGAAATATTTTCTATAGATAAAATCATTAAAATAAATTTAACTATTTAAACAGAAATTCTATAACTTAAATAATATATTTCGTTAACAAAATATAACTTCAAAACAAAGCCGTAATCACACGACGAAGTTATAATCGAAAACGAATTTAAAATATTAAAAATCAAAATAAGAGAAAGAATGAGAATATATATTTTTAACCGAGACTCGAACTCATAAGAATATAATAAAATCATTGTTGTTAATGAATTTATCTAGAATGGTTCGCAACGACAACGATTAATTAAATTCAAATATGAATTCGAAATCGCCGATAAATCCATAAAACGAATCAAAATTAAAATAATCAAATATTTGCATCAAATTACACTAATCAAATCATTACTTAATAATTTAGATTTTAAAAATACGGGGTATTACAATATGGCTAAAAAAACTTAAATTAAACATTCACTAACTTAAACATGCTCAATCCCTAGCAGGTCCTAAATAATTTTTTTGTGTAAAAACCCTACATAACATAATGGTATACTCAAAATTAATTAATAAGCACAAAAAAATGGCCTAGAGGTTGAAATGCATAAAATAAGCAAAACTACTCATTTATCACACAAATTCATATAACATCATACATGCTAATACATTAAAAAAATGGTAACATGCTTTCATTATTGGAATAAGAACCTCATATAAACCCTAGTGCACTCATACTAACACAAAATGCATTCTTTGTTAGACAAACCCTAATATGCTCCAGTTAGAACCACACAAAATAATTCATATAGACATTTAATTTCTATTAGCTAAAAGCTTAGATGGTTTACTTAGGACTAAGCTTCATGAAAAAAATGAAAAAGAACTTGAGCTAAGAATTATACCCCTCTTTTTAAACTTTATCACCTTATTTCAAACAATAAAAACAACTTGGCATAATTACTCTCAAAACTAAAATAAAATACAAAAATACAATATAGAAAAACAAAGAATATCATAGTATTTCCTTTGAATGAATGAGTTTAAAGGAAGGAACAACAAGGATCCAATTTTCAAATTTCTCAAAGGTTCAACTCACCTTTGTCTAGGATTAAGCATAAGCACCCAAAAAGTAAAATTTGATAAATTAGAAGGTAGAGACCAAAATAAATGATGAAGGAGAAAGGCTCTTTGGTTTGAAAGAGTGAAAATGAAGAGTTCAACATCTACAAGTTCGAAATGAAGCAAATAATAAATTTTGAGGTAAGATAGCAACATAGCCAAAGTCACATGTCTGAGGTATAGTTGATGCACATGAGGGGCATCTGATGTTTGGTTCCTTTACACTTGAGAGTTAGGCTAGATAAGATAAGATTATTTTCTAGTTTCCATTAGATGATAATAAAGGGAATTAATATATTTTTAAGATCTCATTGGTTCATGGAAAGGTATGTGGGCTAGATAAAGGCCAATATAAAGCTTAAGATCAAATAAAGTATGACCATATAATTTTATTTGGATTTTAGAAAATTTTAATAGAAAAAAATTCAATAAAATTTTGGAAAAAAATAATATATAAAAATATATAATTAACAATGTCATTTGATGCCTTTTAAATGAAAAAAAAATCAAGATACGGTTATGTATGTGTAATAATCAACTAACTGAAAGAATTAGTTAACAAACTAGCTCCATCAGTTGACTATTAGACACCACCAATCAATGGAACACTTAAAAAACCAAAAATACATGCACTTTGTTTGGAAAACAGTCGACCAATTATCTAAATTGGTCAATTGATCTACTTGAACCAAAATACCATAGCTTTAAAATAATTAATATTAACACTTATGAATAATATCAATATGGATTTTTAACCTTATTTATTTAAACTAGTTCAAGACATTCTAATCACCCTTAAATCACATAAAATAATACTTTTTAGCACAAGTATCCATTAAAAAAATTCAAATCAAGGCTTTGAAACACACTAGGCATTAAATACATATCCTTTAAATGCATAATCAACTGTTTAAGAATATATATTAGATCATTTTGTATTCAAATAAGTCCACTTTATCCAAGAACCATATCACTTTCACAATATGATATTTAAATTTATCACTTCAAAATGTTAAAATGAATCTTCTTAAACTCCTTTGTGGTACTATATTTAAGGACAAAAGCAAAATCCATCCAACCCTGAATAAAATCAGAAAAACCTAAGGCTAACATATATTTATCTTTTAGCTATTTCATTTTTAAGGATTATAAGGAGTTAATAATCCATGTATTTTGAATCATTTTCATTCACTGATGCGATAATTTTTAATCCTATTGGTTACTTGATCCAAAATTTTGACCTCCTCGGTAAATGAGTGTCTTAACCCTTGTATTCATGATAACAAATGAGTTTAAAAGAGTTAACATATTTTTTTAAGTATATATGAGCTATGATTGATAACAAAGGAGTCAAATCACACTTATTCAATTAATTTATCATGTGCACATTTAAAAGAATAATCAAGTTTCAAAGAAACAAAGAAGACTATATCAATGCAACAAAGATTCAAGACCTGAAGTGTATATTTCATGTCATAGGCCATCTTGTAAAGTAGGATGAACGAAAAACTTTTGATTTTAATATTTTGGGACGTTCTAATATCTTCCTTAAAATTATTTTGATAAAAATTTAATGTTGATTGTAATCCCAAACCCCTTTGAAAGTATATTCAATTATATTGGTTTCAGTCAGAACCAGTCAAATGGTCCCAAGACTTATCTACTAGTTTGGCTCAACTATAGGGCATTAAATGTGTAAAAACTTAAATAGATTGACAGGTTCATTAAATCAATCGACTAATTTCAAAACCAATTAACTAGTTTAGAAAATCAATCGACTAGTTTGATTAACCAGTTCATAGTTTTTGATCCTATAGAAACCCATGTGGTATCTATTTGAACACATCAACTGGTTCAAGAAATCGATTGAATGGTTTAACTAACTAGTCCAAGGGTTTGGCTCCTATAGAAACCCATTTGATCTCTATTTGAACGCATCAATTGGTTGATAAAACTAATCGACTAGTTTAAAAACCGATCGATTGGTTTCACTAACCAGTCTATGGGTTTTATTCCTATATAAATCCATTCCATCTCTTTTTAAACACTTTGATCAATTTCACCATACTAATCAACTGATTCACAAGCCAATTGATTAGTTTGAACAACCAAGTTAAGGGTTAAGATGAATTGCAAAATAATTTTTGCTTAGGGAGTAAATTAATAGACTGATATGAAGGATACATCAATTGGTTTACTAAATCATTATACTATTCAAATATGGTTAGAGGACCAACTGCGTACATCACAAACTAATTGGTTGGTTTCAATAACCAATTAAATTGTTTTTATAAAAATAACATTTTCATTTCAGGTTCGAACACAAACAATCAACAAATTTGAACAATTAGTCAATTTGATAGGGAAACTAATCGACTACTTCACCCAACTAATTGACCGGTCTACATTCAATGCTAAAAAATTTTCGACTTGATTAACGTATATATGAATTTTTACTCCAACAACTACATAATAGTACATAAGTATAAATATCATTTATGAGGTAGTATACAAATAAATTTTTAAGGTATCATTAATTACACAAATCAATTATTTACTCCCACTTACAATAAATTTTCAACTATTCACTATCATATGCATTGAGATCTTTTCAAAAGTGTGTGTGTTCATTCTACTTAGATAGAAACTACTCATTAATTATAATATAAATTTATTTTTATTTATATTATACTCACAAATTGTTCTTTTACTTTCACGTTAGTATCATTTGTGAGATACATTATAATCAACAAAAAATCTCCTCAAAATTTTTTATATTGAGGTTGTGTGTTGCCTATAATTTTTGAGAAATATCAAGGCTAGTATATCTATAAAGTTAGAGAGAATAACTAGGTCAACTTATAAATTAGTTCCTAAAAGGTCCTTGAGAGAGTAGGCTCATAAACCAAGAGATGAGATTTATCAATAAATACACCAGAGGTTTAAAATCCAAAAGGCAAAATCTTTTGGTAATGGATGTAGAGAAATTTAATTCTCAAACCATTATACATTGTGTGTCAAATTTTTGTTTTCTCATTTTTATTCCAAAAATCCTATTTACCCTCTATAAGGTTCTTTCACCATTGATTTTACACTAGATCTTTATGTTTAATAATGTTTCTTGTGCTTAATTTTTATTCTCCAACAAGAAGATATTTAGTGTATATCAAATGAACAATCATCCTTAAAAGTAATATAATACCTCTTTTCACTCGTAATTGTGGAACTTTTAAGTCTCAAAGGTGTTATGAACTAGTTCTAAAAATTGAGACTTCTTATTCACTACACTTTTAAAAGGCTGACTATGGTATTTTGATGTAGCATATACTGAACACTTATGTTAATACCCCAAATTTTATCTAACACTAATCCTAAATAATGAATAGCCTAACTAAAACCTAATCTTTATTTTAGATAATTTATATTTTAACATAACCTTAATCCTAGATGATCAATATTTTAGCCTTACCATAAGTCCTTAATCATAGATTATAAATTTAATCCTAACCATACCCACACTTATTTTTCCTTTTTTCCATTATGTCTCATTTTCCTTTTCTTTTTTATTCTTCCACCCAATTTTACTTATTTTCCTTCTACAACCTTACATGTGTTTTCTTCTCATTCCTGACCAAATCCCTCCTATTTAACTTCCAACTCTACAACCTACATTCCCAAATTCATCATCACCGCCATCCCCCCTCAACCTATAGATCTGTCATTGAATTTTTTACACAAATTCCCTATCATGCAAACATTTCCTCTACCTCCCCTCTTAGTCGATTCTAAACCTCTCACCTAATCATGCATATATATACCCCTATTGTATATTTCACCATTTTGATTAATTTTCTCACCTAAATCACTCCTTCCCTCTATTTTTGTTAAGCATCATGGCCTCAAAAATCCCTTTCTTCTCCATCCTTTCCTCCCGCGTGTGTCCTCACCATTCAACACCACATCATTCACCACGACCAACCACCAAACATTGTCATTTCCTTTGAAAACCAACCACCACTAACTCCCCATCATTCCTTTTCTTCTTCACCCAACCATTACCACCCTCACACCATTCCTTTTTCTCTCCCCATCGCGCTTTGTTTCATTTTTCTTTAAGGCTTATAACCATTCACCCCTCACATATCCTAGCCATGCTTCTCTTGTATGGCTTCACCATAACCCATAATCGCTTTTTCTTGTTGTCAGTGTGTTTTGTGTATAGCCTTGTACACCCTTCACCCCTCACTCATGCACGTCTCACCCTCTCGACTTGTGCATGCACTAAGTGCACACCTATGCCCCTTCAACATTTTCCTTGGTACAATCGAGCCTCCCTTCTAGCATACCCCATTTGTCACTCTAGCACCACCGTACATTTTATTATACTCCCCCATCCCCCAAGATTCTTCACTTGTTTTGGCTATCCCTACTTCCACCCTCCTTTACCTTAACTTTCCTCAATTGTATTCTTAAGTTCTAATTATGTTTTATTCTTATTTTTGTAGGTGATTTTCAGTGATCTCAAAGGAGGTAGGTTAAGCTTGTATACTTAGAGACTAGCGTCCTTTTTTAGTAAAGATACACACTGTAGTTAGGGCTTGTATGTGCAACATGTATTTGTATGTGATATTTTATTTGGTAGTGTTACATGCATAATTTTTTCATGATAATGGCATTTTATGATATCTGTAATGTAAGATGGAAAAGTGAGAAAAATGTGAAAGTATACATTTGTGTATATTGTTGGTTAGCATCAATCTATATTCATGGTATCTATATATAATAATTAAGTTTATCTATTTCACGACGATATAAATATTAGAGGCTAAAATTTATTAATATTAGGACTCATAACATTTTTGGGAGAAAAAGAGTATTTTAGCTCTCGTAAGGGCATTATAGACATTTGATGATAATATCAGAAATAATTATGTCATGATAATTTTTGAAGGTGTTATACATTTTTTCATAAGTAATGTAAGTAAATTGTGGTTGAATAAAATACAAGTTACCTAATATGAGATTCTGAAGCATTTAGTAAGATAAGGGTATTTTGGTCAATAAGGATTGAATATAAATTTTGGTGATTTTAAGAGGATAATACACTTTATATATGCTAAGTATGATATTCAGAATATTCAGGATAATGATGAGTATCATAAATATAATAAAATGAGAAATTATCCTCACCTTAAGATATTTGGATTTCTTTGGGGAATTATGGACCTTATCCTTAAAGGAATACTCTGATAACTTCATGTAATACCCCAAAATTTGTAACATTAATTTGAATGTTTAGCACTTTATCCAAAAACTTAACCCTTAAATATTAGATTAATTATTTTTTTCAATCCTTGACCTGCAAACACAAATAAATTCTATAAATAAATTTATCCTAATTAATTTTTTTATTTAAATCCACCCTAAATCAATAATTTTAGACAGTTTTTTTTAACAGTAGACACCTTAAATTTGGATAAATTAATTTTTATCCTAATCCTAAATTTAACCTAATTCTAATTCTAACTGTATATTTATTTTCTTTCCCCTTTTTCTTCTTTTTCCTTTTTTTCTTGTTCTTTCTTTTCTCTATTTCTTTTTTCTTCTCCTTTATTTTCTTCCTTCCCCACGCCCATTCCACCTTTCCTTTTATTCTTCTCTCCCCGGCCAGCCCAGCCATCCCACTTCTTCTTTTTTTCTTCCCCGGCCTACCTAGCCCAACATATCACCCCTTCTTTTTTTTCTTTGCCCCTCTATACACCCAAAGAACCCCCATTACACCCTATCTCATGCCCCCATTCTGCACTGTCCCCATGTCCCTCCACACACAATAAAAAAACACATTGCATTGTCCTACCTGCCCCATGTACACCAACTTCCTTCCTTCCCTATTAGGCCAAACCAGCTTTGCACCACTCCCTCACACATTCTCCTCTTCCATTATAATCTTGGCTCATATAGCAACCCTCTACTACCAACCATATATGCCACCACCAACGTCCCTACCCTTAACCACTCCCCTCTAACATTCCCTCCTCTCTACATCGAACCAATTTTGCCCCAACTTTCACCTCTCCAACTAGCATATACATACATGCACACATGCCCACTCCTTTCCCCTAGTCGAGTGCTCTGAGGTACTGATCGATTGGTTTGTTCATCAAATTTGATTTCCAAAATCAGTCAAACCGATTGACTACTTTGACTGACCTAGCTATTCTTCGAACTCAATTTTTCTTGAAAATATTTAAAATTTTCCAATGTCATGACTACATTTTAAATGGGTTGCTTTCAATTTTTGTGAAATTTATAAACATATTTAGCCTATTTTGATTATTTTCAACAGATTCATGAAGGAAAAAGGTATGCAGAGTCACTTTCATGGCCCTAACTCATTTGTCCTCTTATTTCCTATTGTCTCTCTCTTCTACAAGATTCCTAAGAAAATTGTATGTGTTTGCAACCTCAGTAGATATGCTGGGTTTTGATTCTCGTCCATTTATGTCATCATACCTTTCCTATGTTTGAAATTTCTAAGGCACACCCTACAGTTTCACCAAACCAACTCAAGGTAGAAAATTTCAGCTTTGAAACTTCAAAACCAACACTCTGAATCTTTGATTTAGACTAGGGTTAGGATTCTTGATTTATAAAGTCCCTCACCCTTCTCCTAGCAGCAGAACCCTTAATGATTTGGACATAAAGTCCTCATTTTTCTCTCTTCTTCCCTAACCTCCTAGTTGCCCTATTTTCTTCACATTTACCTTGCCATTTTCCTTCTTCCTATGTTTGTATCCTGATCATCTCTTCCTCTTATAATCTAATTCCTAGCTACTTCTTATTCTAATTTTAAACAAGAGAGAGTTAGATTAGGGAAAATAGTGAGGGTTGAATTTCACCCTTAATACTCTCTGTTTCCCTTGTGAAAGGTGGGTTTCTCTCTGAATTCCACTTCCAAGCCCCTGCTTTCATTCAATCTCCTTTGCATGATTTTAGAAAGATTTTCACTAAGTTTAATTAAGTTTTATTGAAATGTATTTCAGTGTAGGAAAAGGGATTTGAGGTTTCGGGGAGTTGTGTTCTTAATGTATTCCTCAACTTTAAAGGTAAATCATTATCTCCCCTTGTTATGATAGTAATGGTATGGGTAAGTGAATTATGAGTGCCATAAGTTTGTAATATCTTGAATACTAAAAATGATAATATGCCTACATTAGCTAATAGGGAATGAACAAATGAGTTAGTATGAGATTTGGGCTTAAAGTTTCATATGCTTGGATTTCATGTTTAAAACTCTAAACTTGAAACCTCTTAATATTCTGAGTATTAGGAGATAATGATATATGTGATGTGTGAACTGGACTTACTGTATAATGGCTTAGTATGAAGAGAATTTGAATGCATGATTCCCTAGAATAAGTTCAAAATATGCCAACGTGTCTTGTTATGAATTATGGAATAATTTTGGTATGTAGCATGTTGATTTGTGAATTTGTCTGTAAAATAACTTGAATGACCTAAGTTTAATGTTTGGATATGATTGAACAAGTTCTAGGATCTAAGTCATGTACCATTGGTGTGTTTGGGGGTTTTTCACCCAAACTAATAGACTGGTCTCCAAGACTGATCAACTGGTCTGGCAGACCAATTGATTGGTTGGTCTATGAATTTGGGAATTTTGGTCTAGGACTTGAACCAATCAACTAGTTCAAATAAAATGATTGGTTGGTTCCTAGAACAGTCAATTGGTTGGGTCATCCGATTGACTTGTTTGTCTGCAAATCCAAAAGTCTTATACTTGGGTTAAATCCATTGATCGATATGGCCAAACCAATCGACTAGTTCTCAAAATAGTCGTTTAGTGAGGCTAACCACTTGACTAGTTGGATACTGCTAGGAGGTTGGCAATGACCTGATTGATCGTCTGGTCCATAAAACCAATCAACTAGTCAGTGAGACCCATCGACTAGTTTTGAAACCAGTCGACTGGTCTCTGCCAGTTTTGTTTTCTCGTATATTTTGCTTCCCTAATGTGATATATAAAATTTTCTTATGCTTGGATAATGATCTAGTAGGTTGATAGCTATGAAATTACCTAGATTAATGAAGTTAAATAATGGATTAAAGATAATAAAAATAAAGCACTCAATGCTTGACCTTAGCATAGCCTTTGGCCTTCTTTGTGCACATAATATGAATAAATGATCAAATGGATAAAAATGGACTCTCCTTATGGTAGTATTCGATTAAAATGATTTATGATAGACCTCTAGTGACTTATACCATAGCCCTAAAATGAGAAATTTGTAGGTGAGATCGATTAGTAAAAAAATACAATCATATAGGATGGCTTGAGTTAACCTTACCTACAATTAGAAGTGTTCACTAGGCTAATGAAATAAATAAATAAATAGTTGTAGGATAGGATTGGACTCCATTTGAACTATAATTGGACTTCCACCCTTGGTCTTAGGAAATTAATTGGAACTTCCTTTAATAAATGGGTAAGTCTATGATTGAATAATGAATTATGACCTTGACCTTAGCATGAGCTACAATTTAACTATAAATAAGAGAAAAAATGGAAATTTGATGGTAGTCCATGGTCATTATGATTATTATTATTATTATTATTATTATTATTATTATTATTATTATTATTATTATTATTATTATTATTATTATTTGAAAATTTGACTCTTTGGTATAATGGATGGTGTAATTATAACACCCCTATTTTTAGTACTTAAAAATTCTATTCTGCGGAAGCATTCATTACTAAAGATAATGGGTGTTACTGCCACACTTAGCATAAGTTTGGTTCCCTCACCTTTCTTATTCCAACTGCTAAGGCTAAAACCAATCAAACTAAAAACAAATCAGTAGAAATAAGAGAGATTACATAAATAAAGGTTATGAATAAATATTTTCCATACAACAATGATAATCAAAATATAACTAGGGACATATGAGTCCAAAGGAAAATCGATACAACAAAAACTAGTACTCGTAGGTACAACACCGGTTTGCCGTAACTCTTATACCCGTATACCCATTCTGAGAATGGAACCTCTTCCCAAGGGCTCAACTTATCCTGGCCACTCTTATAAGCTTCATCCCACTCCATGGCTTTCACATTGTCATCTGCAAATGTAGTATCAGTACAACTTCTTTGTACAAAGTAAATCACAAGACCTCACAAGAGGTAGCATACCCACGTTGCACATAATCACGCAATGATCCAAAACATGCTCAAACACAATCACAGACCATAATAATATATAATAAATTATGGATCAATACATACAAATAATTATATGTTATTAGAGTCTCATGCTCAACAATCAACCATACTCAACCAAGTCACATCATTTCAAGGTACACAATAACCATATCAAAATCCATGGCTAAAGCCGATTAATCAAATCAATTCCAATTAACATAGTAGGACACTAAGGCAACTATCGAACCATTAATTCAATATATACCAAAAATCGAGGTCCAAAATATACAAAAAATGAGGTAAGGCACTAAGGCAACTATTGAACCCAACAATACATACCAAGGCCATCAACAAGTATTCGTTTATTATTTATATTACTCTAGGGGATACAATCAACCCAGGGACATGAAGGTACACCCATTCATATTGGTGCACAAAGGTAACACAATACCCGTACTCTAGAGCCCAGGAACACAGAGGTACGCTTGGTTATACCGATGCACATAGGCAACACAATATCCTCCAACCTCGATTACCTAATCCTTAAGTATCGATACCCCCTATAGAGCTCATAGGTCACCTATAGAGTAGATAAGGGCCTTGTTGGGGCACAGAGGCACACCAATGAACCAACTCAAATGAGGGCTAACAACTTATCTCTAGGGAAGCTAACCCTAGACAGCAACGATTCCTAAACTCGAGATCTTCCACTTTAAGTATTAGTATTTTATGAGGTGATCACAAACATTTCATACCGTATAATCTTTTCCATTTCCATTCTTAACTATTTTCCATTATTTCCAATTTTTCAAATAAACCCTAAGGTCATCGGTATATGTCAAAGTCAAAGTAAACACTAAGGTCAGTATATAAAAATTCTAAGGCCATCCTATGTCCAATTATTGACATTAGGTGTATTAGCTCGAAAATGACCAAAATTCTCTTAAAACCCCAATTTCATCATTTTTATCCAATTTCGTACCAAACATTATTATTACAAGTAATATGTCATGAAAAGGCTAAAAGATAATTATTCACAATATATTAGCACTTAGGTAATTTTTATGATTTAGCAATTGACTATATTTTCCACTTTTCATGCATTTATTAAGTTTCGCCCTCAAAACCCTAATCATGAATTTTTCATGTGTCACATATTCCATGCAACATGTAAGTATATATTTTAATCATAATATGACATTTAATAGGGTAATTTTCATCATAGTACATGTAGGAAAAATCTTTAACCCTAGAACATGCAAATAGCAATTATCATATTCTAACTCTAATCGTGCATATATATTTTTATGCTTTTTATATCGACCCTAAATACCGTACAATGGTAATCATGAAGTAATTAAAATGGTATTTAAATAATCACTTGAGAAGCATACAACCCTAACAAAACCCTAGGCATGCATATGTAAACCATACAACACATTACTCATGCATATACTCCACTTTCGATAATCAAGGTTATCATTTATATTTCATTTTATTATGCATGTCATAATACTTGAAGAATATAGAACACTAGCATGATTATAGGTCTAAACAATCCTAGCATGCTCGCACATAAATTCTACCACCTTATGAGTGATTGGATTTACCTAAATCCAAGCATGCACAAAAAGCACCAAAAACCATCTTCTCTAATATCCTCAAATATTACCTAATAAATTAATATCCAATAATACATATTAGTATTTAATATAACATAAAATTAAATCGAAATTAATTAACCTAACTCAAGAACAACTAACAGGCTAAAATAAGGCAGCAAGAAACTAACCAAAACTCATAAAACAAAGGAGTAACCAGTGGAAGTTGCCAAGAAGGAGAGGAAGGAAATGGCAGTGTTGTGTGTTGCTAAGGGGTAGGAACGGTAGGAAATGTTGTAGAAAGGGTAGGGGCTGCAGAAAAGGAAGGTGTAGCAAGGGGAGGATTGGAAAGTTTGGCCGAAGCCAAGGGAAATGGATCGGCAAAAAAATGATTGAAAAGGTGGTGGGGTTATGGTGATTTTGTGTGCAGCATGGGGGTTGTGTTGGCTAATGTTGCTGCAGCTTGGGGTATGGAATGGCAGCTCTTGCTACAGAAAAGGGGAGGGCTATAGCATGGAAATGTGTAGCAAGGAGAGGAGGTTTGGTGGGAGTTTATGATGGGGTAAAAATGGTGGAAGACAACAGGGATGATGGTTTTTTTTTCTTGCGTGAGGGAGCTCAGGAGAAGAAGGGGGTGTGTGGGATGTTTGGGAGGGTTAAAATATGACACAAAATAGATAAAATGGAGAGTTTAAGAAGTGTATGGCTTGTAGGGAAAGGAGGATAAAAATAAGGAGAGCAAAACAAGGGGGACGGAATCGTGCATAGCAGGAGAGTGGCATGATGAATGGTTATGCTTGAGAGGAAGGGTAGGGTGAGTTTAGTAAATTTAGTATAGGGTATGGATAAATTATTTAGGTAAATATTTAGGGTAAAATATCCAAATAAAAGTTATCCAATTTCCGGAGTAAGTTTATTTGACAAAACGGATATTGATTACGATTCCAACCTAGGTTTGAATTATAATACACAACCTCTAGCATATTTTAGCCTAATTAAATTTTAGAACTAATAAGTCGTAAAAATATTAAATATATTAACAGTCTATTTAATATAAAAAAGGTCATAACCGGCGGCGAAAAACCAGGGGAGAAGGTGTGCAGGTCGACGACGGTGTCGGGGGAGAAGGATGAAGAAGAAGAAAGAAAGGAGGGTTGGATCGGCGGTTCGGGGGAAAAGAAAAGAAAGAAATGGGAACCGGGTGGTCGAGCGTAACGGTAAAAGATAATAATCAAAACGCAGCGTTCTAGGGGGGAAAAGAAGCAAAACGCGGCGCAGCAAGGGAGAAGGAATGTGGCGGTCGCGTGGGCTGGGCCGCGCCGAAGGAAAGGAAGGAGGGAGGGGACTGGGCCGCGGGAGAGAGCAGGCCCAACGGGAAAAAGAAGAGAAAAAGGAAAAAGTAAGAAAAGAAAGAAAAGAACGAAAAAAAAGGAAGAAAGAAAAAGGAAAAAGGAAAAAGGAAAAAGAAAAATAGTAGGTTGTGTTAATTAAATTAAATAGAATATTTGGGATATTTAAAAATAATAATAATTAAATAAAATAATATTTAAATTTCTTTTTAAGCTAATTTAGGTTTTTAAAAGGTTTTTCATAAATTATATTTTAATTAGCAAAACACCCAAATTTTCTCCAATTAATTTATTTATAAAATTAATATTAATTTGAAACTATTTTATCCTTCTTACTTTAAATAAAATAATTTATTTAATTAATTTCTAAAATAAAATCCTTAATGAGCTAAAATACCCAAATTTCTTCTAATTAAAATACTTATAAATTTCTTCTTGATTTGCCCTAATTAATTTCGTGTTATTTTAATAAAAATAATTAATCTAATTAATTTTTTTCAAATAAAAGCTTATTTAATAATAATTAATAAAATTAGAATTTTTGAGGCATTTCGTTACTACCCCCTTAAAAACAAACTTCGTCCCCGAAGTCTCTTGCAGCTACTAGGGTTAGGGATAAAATGCTCTAAGTGTCTAAGAAACCACACTAACACTAATATTTTTGTAAACTACCCCCTTAGGAATAGATTTACTAAATAATACTCAAATCAACAGAAATAGGTATCCATATAAGGATCCGGTAAACATACCTAGAAAGACATCTAGCTGGCAGTCAACTTCCACCTGGCTGATCACGTGTAGGTGCCCATCTGAATGGCTTCCTTTATGAGAGAAGTCTCTGGATCCCCAAGGTCTTCCCCTGACATCTCGATCTGTCTCCTCAATTGGAACAAGTGCTTGTTGCTGGAGCTGCTGGTCCTGAGATTGCTGAGAGTGAAAAGGTCCTCGACACTCAAAGGATCTATGGCCCTGCCTGCCATAGTTTATGCAAGTCACAAGTCCGCCTCTACAATCTCTTCCTGGGTGACTGCGTCCGCATCTTCTGCACGCAAATTCTCTCGCAGATCCTTGGCCTCTACTACAATCTCTTGGTGGATGTCTATTATAACCTTCCTTACACGACTGGGTCCTACTCCTTAAACTTTGGTCCTCGTGTTTCTACTTCCCGAGGATGGTATTCTGCTCCTGGATCAAGGTGGCGACGATGCATGCATGCTCGTACAACATCGCTAAGTTGGTGAAGGGCATGGCACCTAGCAGTCGGCAAATACTAAAGTTCAACCCCTGTTCAAACTGGAACACCACCATAGACTCACTGGCGGCAATACCTGGGGCTACGGTTGTAAACTAGCCAAGCCGAGCTGAATACCCCTAAGCTTGGGTTCGGCTCGTTTAACTAAACGAGCCTTAAATGATGTTTGGGCTGGGCTCATTTAACTAAACGAATGAGCTAAACCGAGATCATAAGCCAAAGCCAAAAAATGAACCAAGCTGAGCTTTTTTGAGCTCAAGCTCGGATCGTTTAATAAATGAGTCGAGCACGAGCCTCACTTTTAGGCTCATTTAACTAAATGAATGAGCCAAACTGAGCTTTAAACAAGCCGAGTCGAGCCGAATACCAAACTGGCTCATCTCATTTACAGCCCTACCTGGGGGAAATCTAAGCAGCTCAGTAAAACGAGCATGATACTGCCGAACCATCATCGATCCTTGCATAAGTCGCATGAACTCCCAAAGCTTGTCTCTCTTCAGACTCTCGGTATAGAATCTCGAACAGAGAATGGTCTTGAATGCATCCCACGTAGCTGGAGGTCCATCTCAGGCTTGATGCTCCACTCACCAGGCGTCTGCTACGCCTCTCAAGAAGAAGGCTGCAATGCTAGGTTGTCGGGCCGACAGGCAACCTACCGCTTCGAAGGTGTGATCCATATCTCGAATCCACCCCTCAAGGACTACCGAGTCCTCCTCGCTGGAGTAAGTTGGAGGGTGATGTCCAGTGACCCTCTGAAGCCAATCCTCTCCACCATTCTGAGTGCGCTGGGTGAACTCTAAGAAGGTTGTGACGACCTCCTCCAAACATCCAAGGTGTTCGTTCGTCGTCATCGAAAGCTATAACAGAAAAAAGACATTAGAAACGAACCTACCGGTTTGAAGCATACACATTATCTATTTTTCCTTTTTGAAAAACCCTAATCTACCCATTTGTTCCTCACTATGGCTGGGCTTCGAAATTTTAATCAATAGAAGGGTTTCATTAAAACGGAAAACACTTTGAGATCTGATAAAACTTTGCAAATCAAATTCATTTGAGAATGATACCAACTTGTAGTATCAGCTTAAAAAGATTAAAATCAAAAGATCGGTCAAAACACAATTCAAAATCTAATAAAAATTTCATAAACCAAATTTATTTATGAAAATGAGCGTAGTCAAAAGGACCAACCACACTGATACCAACTTGTGGTATCAGCTTAAAAAGTTTAAAATCAAAGGAGCATGGTCGAAACCAGCTCTGATACCAAATTGTAACACCCCAAAATTCACTACTTTTTTTAAGGAGAAAAAATCAAATTAAAACCCGTGAAATCTAGAAATGTTACTGCCACACTTAGTACCAAACCAGTTCTCTCCGATAGTTTCAGTACCAAGTGCTAAGGCTAAAAAAAAGAGTAATCAATTATAAATCAAACAATATAAACTTCAAATAAGCACTAAACGATAGTAAAACAAAAATCAGAGTATGCGTAAAAAGATTATAATTCATGTCCAAAAAGAGAAATAATCGTACAAGGGTTAAATGGTTTATCTCAAAAGCTCAATACAAAGTAACAATTTAAAAAGGATGGATCTGATACAAAAGAAATAATAGAAGGAATAAAAAATAACGAGAAGAGTGAATCCGACCACATATATGCTCAACGCTCAGCCCCATCTGATGTCTCGCCCACCTGCACAAAGTCAGAAAGGGCCTTCTGCTCGTGGAAATGAGTAGCACCTATGAAAAGGGTGATCAATACGCTACGTACTGAGTAAGGTAGCTATGCACTAAGGTCGACACATAAATCACATAAACCATGCATAATAATGATAGGGCATAATCACCAACATGATATCATAATTGCATACGACCATCTAGGTAAAAGTACAAAGGCCCATATATAATTTGATTCAACTACTTAATTAATCTCTGATCAGAAGTCAATTCACACCATGGTTTTTATCAAATCCACACGAGTACGAGAACCCCACTATTATAGCCGGTGGACCGAAAATACACAAGGCATATAGCTCCTAACCACTATTATAGTCGGTAGATCGGTCTCCAGGATATCGTAGTACCTGGCCACTATTATTTGTCGGTGGACCGGTCTGGCCCTTGCTAGCATAGTGTTCCACTGTAAGTACTTAGTGTCTTTCCTATGTCTTGGCACAAATATATTCGGTTTTGTTGAGTATGGAATCCCCCACTATTATAGCCGGTGGACTGGAAACGCACAGGTACAAAGCCTGACCACTATTATAGCCGGTAGACAGGAAACACATAGGATATTATGCCCTAACTACTATTATTCGTCGGTGGACCGGTCTGGGCCAGGCTCAACAATCTTCCACTTTAAGTGATTAATGTCTTTAGTATATTATTCGAAAACATTTTCACCCTAAACATGCATGAATCGCTCCCTTTACACTTATCCTCCAACTGACCCGTATCACATCATGATAAGTCCATCTCTTAAGTATATGGGTCAAGGCCCACTACTGCATGCCTCCAAGTCCACTCCACATCTCCCTCTAGGGTTTTATCCCGAAACCCTAATTTAGGCCTAAGTAGTCCATACTACTTCACCTCACACAACCCAAATCATTTTAACACACCACAACTCATGGATTCCAGCCTCATAATTACACTTTAATCACCAAGTACACATGTTACCACAAAAAGCCTAAGTAGCCACACCAAACCCTAATTGTCCACACAAACCCTAGCTCGATCTCCTATGTACCCTTATCTCGCTCCACGTACTATTTTTCATCCAAAGTGTTCAAACACCCAAACAACACTTACATTACCTTCCTTAAATCCTAAATCAACTTTTCATACGTAAATTTCACTCCCATGCAGACTTTATACATTCCATGCAACCTTTCAAAATTTTCATGCAGAACCCTAAGTCCATTCATACGAAACCCTAAATTGTTTCATGCAAAACCCAAGATTCCGTCATACAAAACCCTAAATTCAATCCACACAAAGCCAAAGTTTCATACATACCAAACCCTAAATTCAAACCATATAAAACCAAAGATTCATCCATACCAAATCCTAAATTCAAAAAATATAAAACCAAAGATTCATCCATATAAAACCCTACATTAGATCCTCCCATACAAAACCATAAATTAGATTCTCCTATACAAAACATAGATTAGATTCTCCAATATAAAACCATAAATTCGATTCTCCCATATAAAACCATAAATTATATACTCCCACACGAAACCCTAAATTTTCCATTTTATTCTTTCATTCATGGATCATTAAAATACTTAGGTCAACTCACATCCCTTGGTCAACTTCTTTCCCCCATTCTCCTTTTTTATCCTTTCTCCCACACAAACCACATCAACATCCTCACATGTATGTCTTACAAGGTCACAACACATATCATCACATACACATAAAACACACGTCATATAACAACACAAGAACATGCTTGAACTCCACATCATACCATATACTAAATAATTACAACAATAACTTAGGATGTATAACATACAAGGCATTTAATGCACATCAACACACAATAGGCCTTAGTAACACCCTTACCTAAAACGACACCGGTCTTGGAGCACGCTCCTACGCCTCCTTAAGGCTTTAACTAGTCTCACCTATATTAGGGAAAAACTAAAATTAGATTCCCTACTACCAAAAATACTATTATTTACTAACTTATTCTAAGACCAAGATTTTAATAAAATAATAACATATTAATAAAATAACATTAACTAATTACTAACTTTGCTAAAGATATAGGAATAATAGTAATATTATAAAATTTGATAATATAAGGTTGAAGACTTTACCTTAATAATAATAATAATAATGATACTAAAATAATAGTAGTAAAGATACTGAAAATAATAACAATGATAATAATAGTAGTAGTGGTGGTGGTGGTGGTAGCAGTAGTAGTAGTAACAATAATAATAAAAAGGGCATAACTCGAAAACAAAGTGAAATAAGGGCTTCGACCCCTTTATCAAAATAATACTAATAATAACTTTAGTAAAATTAATAACAAAATTTAGTCATAATAATAATAATGAAATAGTAATAATAATAATGATAAAAACCATAATAACATTACAAAAATGATAATAATCATAATGGTAATAATAGTAAGGATAATATTTAAAGATAAAATGAAGTAGGGTTTCTATCCCACATTGAAAATTAATAAACTTATTAAATAATAATAATAATAATAATAATAATAATAATAACACTAATAAGAATAATAAATGCTATTGATAAAATATTAATAATATTAATAATAATAAGACTTGATATCTATAATACTACTACTATAATTCAAAATAGGCACAATAGGGTTTCAGCCCTATATAAAATAACAATACTAACATTGAAAATAATAATAATAATAATAATCACATATTATTAATAATAATAGTAATAATAGAAATAATAAGAGTAAAAAATGATAAAATCGATATAAAAATTACAATAGGGCTTCGACCCTCAACAGAAATAATAATAAAAACATTAATACTAATAATAATAATAATAATAATAATAATAATAATACATATTAATAATGGAAATATTAATAATAATAATAATAATAATAATAATAGTAGTAGTAGTATTTATATTCAAATAAATGAAATAAAATAAATTAAGGCTTGTAAAAATAGAGAAAAGGGTTGAGAGGGTCTAGGATTCAACCTTAGATGGTGGGGATGGGTAGCACCGATGGTGGTGCACGGAGGCTGCGGCGGTGGCCGGAAAAAGGGAAGAAAAGGAAAAAAGTTGGATGCTGGGAAAAGGATAGGTAGAATGGAGGTGGGAGTTGGGGTGTTTATGGTTGTATAGAAGGAGAGGGACAGAATGAGGGTGGTGGCACAACCAAAGGTGGCGGCACAACCAAAGGTGGCGGCGCACGGTGCCGGTGGTGGTGGCCAAATGGAGAAGAAGGAGAGAAAGGGAGGAGGAGAGAGAGGAAGAGGAAAATAAAGGTAGGGGAAGATAGGGGAGGGTCTGCAGAACAAAATGGGAGGTAAAAGAAGTGGCGGTAGCGGTAGAATTGGTGGCTAAGGGTGGAGCAAAGGGCGGCGGAGGTGGAGAAATAGGTTGATCGGGAGGGCTACTTCGCACAGCCTCGGTGGCTTGTGTAGGAAGAATCGAGGGATGAGGGAGGTTTAGGTAGTTAGATGGTGGTGCAAGGATGAGGTGGGTGGCCAAAACGGGCAGCGGTGTTGGTCGTACGCGGCAGAAATGGCGTCTAAAAGGGCGGCAGTGGCAAGGTAGGTTTTCTGGATAAAATAACCAAAGCTCGATACAAGGCAGTGTAAGGGGGTACTTATAGAGAAAAGAAGAGAGGGTAGGGTTCTGTAGGTCGACTAGGGGGTAAGCAAGCTGGTTTGGGCTCACCGGCGATGAGGTTGCTGGCGAAATTCAAATTGGGGCAGGGGGTTGTTGCATAGAAAAAGCAGGGTTGTGTGTGAAAGGAAGGGAGATAGGTTGGGTCAGTGTGGCTGGCGAGTCAGGGGAAAGAGAGAGGAAGGAAAACGGTTGTAACCGGCGGCAAAAAACCAGGGGAGAAGGTGTGCAAGTCGACGACGACGTCAAGGGAGAAGGAGGAAGAAGAAGAAAGAAAGGAGGGCTGGACCAGCGTTTCGAGGGAAAAGAAAAGAAAGAAAGGGGAACCGAGAAGTCGGGCATAACAATAAAAGATAATAATCAAAACGCAGCGTTCCAGGGGGGAAAAGAAGCAAAATGCGGCACGGTGAAGGAGAAGGAAGGAGGCGGTCGCGCGAGCTGGGCCGTGCCAAAGGAAAGGAAGGAGGGAGGGGACTAGGCCGCGGGAGAGGGCAGGCCTAACGGGAAAAAGAAGAGAAAAAAAGAAAAGGAAGAAAAGAAAGAAAAGAAAGAAAAAAAAGAAAGAAAGGAAAAGGAAAAGGGTAAAATAAAAATAGTGGGTTGGGTTAATTAAATTAAATAGAATATTTGGGATATTTAAAAATAATAATAATTGAATAAAATAATTTAAATTCCTTTTTAGGCTAATTTAGGATTTTCAAAAGGTTTTTCATAAATTCCATTTTAATTAGCAAAACACCCAAATTTTATCTAATTAAATTATTTATAAAATTAGTATTAATTTGAAACTATTTTATCCTTCTTACTTTAAATAAAATAATGTATTTAATTAATTTCCAAAATAAAATCCTTAATTAGCTAAAATACCCAAATTTCTCCTAATTAAAATACTTATAAATTTCTTCTTAATTTACCCTAATTAATTTCCTTTTATTTTAATAAAAATAATTAATTTAATTAATTTTTTTCAAATAAAACCTTATTTAATAATAATTAATAAAATTAGAATTTTCAGGGCATTTCAGATACTTTCCAAATGAAAATAATTGGTTCTATAATTATGAAAGCTAATTCTTGAGTGGTTGCTCCTACATCAATACTAATCACTTAAAGTTGAATGAGCACTATAACAGGTCTGGATTATTCAATCCTTGATTAGCTACTGGGGAATATTCTACCTTCGGCCACTTTTTACCTTTAGGTTGGATCCTAGTTGATCCTAGGATCCTCTTTGATCCCTGTGCCTTTCTTACTCTAGACACTAATGATGTACTAGGGGGTATCGATACTAAAGGTTCTGGTTACCACGAGATGGTTAGGAACCCAGACTTCTATCTTTTTGGTTTCCTTAGCATGATCTAAGACTCCAGTCCATTGGTTACTTTGGCAGGAGCTCAGACTTATATCCATTTGGTTTCCTTGGAATGAGCCAGAACTTTATGTCCACTATTTGTATGGATTCTATGGTATTGAGAGGCCATAGGGAATGATCCCACCTTGCTTAATAATTTCGGGTAAATTAAGTATATACTCACTTAATGCAAAATGTTTGGCAAAGAAACTTCATTTTACCTAAGGTAAGATGTTGACCGGAATGAGATTTAGAGAGGAAGTAACTGGCTAGGTCTGGTTACATGATTATGGTTACTTAATATGGTATCCACTTTGCACTATGAATACTTGAGAGCTTACACATCGTTAAGATATGAATAAGTGGTATGCCCTATGCTCATCTACTTGGAAATTGATGCTAATCATATGCCCTCTTGGATGTCTATTATGGTACATGCCTACAATATGGAATGATCCATGAGTTCCCACATGCCTTATTATTATTATGCTGATGATTTATCCATGGTTAGATGTTGTACATGAATTATGGCCTCCTCATCTTCATGCTAATTACACCCCGCCTTCTATCAAATGAATAATCTAAGTATTTCATATTCCATGAGCAGACAATATGCACATTAAAAGGTTACATACTCTAGTATATTGATAACTATGCATGAATTAGAGGATTCATTCATATCTTGTATGACCTATGTGATTAAATGTAAAAGGCATGATGGGAAAGCCACATGCATTTCGGTAAGTTGTGCCATGAGTATTGTATGGAGCTTTCCTGCACCAAGAACTACATGATGGTGGTAGATTGGTTTACTCAGTATGTATGCATACTAATGGGGTTATTTTTGCAATCTCCTACTCAATCCTACAAGTAGGAGGTTGGTTATAGGTACTCCTGAGGATAGCTATTGAGAGGTCTATCCTCCTCTCATAATCTTAGGGTTGTTGAGCGTAGGTTTTCTAGAGAATTTTCATGGTCTTAAGTGACCATGGTATACTCTCGATGAGTTTAATTTGCTTATATTAAGCAAATTTATCTTACATAGATTTGGGCCTATGTAGCCCTAGGTTGTAAATAAGTATTTTTCTTATCTTACGCAGTCTAGTTTTTCTTGTATTTTGTTTGGTTAGATACTTAGCCTTGTATCTAACACAAGGTAGGTGGTGAGGTATCCATCTTATATTAGATATGATGGTAACACCCCATTTTTCATAAGTTGGTTTAGGATTTTCGCTTTTGCAACATTTTTAAACAAAATATTTTGGTAGTGAAATATAGAGGTGTTACAATGATAATCATTTCTCTAGTTAAATAAGAAAATTAAAAATTATATTTAAAAGTTTAAACTATTGTATAACTTAAAATTTATTGTGCTATTATAAATTTTTATATTATTATGTGCAATTATTAAATAGGCATATATATAATATTTATTTATCATGCACTTATATTTGGTATCAAATATTACTATTACTCATATCAAATTTAAAGACAATTTAAATTTTATTTATTTATTTTCATTTTGTAATTATAATATTCATTATGTAATTTTTTTCATTGAAGATATCATAAAAACTTTGAGATATATTCAATGAAAAAAAATTGCATAATGAATATTATAATTACAATATATAGTATATAAAAATTGAAAAAAAAATAAAAAAAAAACAACTAAACTATTAGTTAAGTAGACAAAGTCTTCTTTCAGCCTAGTTTGTGCCCAACCCAATTGAGGCGTAGCCTAGCACCCTTCGTGAACCTTCTTAGATATACATTACCAATTTGCAATCAAATAAATGATTCTTTTTTTTTTACCAAAAAAAAAGAATGAATGAATGATTTTTTAATATACGTATATGATCATAAAATTGATTTTTTTTTTAAATTATGTCAAAAATTTTTCTCCACTGACACATTTAAAAAAAATTACTTGTCTCCTCCAATCTTTTCCAAATTTGTCCAACAAACCATAAATTTATCTCCACCGACACATTAAATAAATTAGAGTCGATAATTCAAAAATAAAAGAAAAAAATTCCACCATCGATCACAAATTGTTGCCTTCTTCACTCCCAAATGCTACTTTTCTAGATGAATTCCTTGCCGCACCATAATATTTTCACCGAGAGATGAGTCATTGATATCGTAAAAGAGAAATCTATATGGTCTACTTTGTAGTCCTAGAAATATACATACCATTTAGGATTATATAGATTTGAAACCCTCCATTAAATGGAGTTTCTATATGGCATTCTTATCTTCCCTCCGACCATCTTCTATCATAGGTCATTTGATAAATAAGAATGAAAAATTGAAAATTAAGAAGTGGGATTAGAATTGGGAATAAGTTGGTAATAATTTTTTTTTTAATGTTTGGTATGTAGAAATGAAAATGATAACAAATTAATAAATTTGCTAAAATACCCTTATTTATTTTGTCTGATTGTATGTAAATTTAGAGGAGATTTTAGTCTTATCAAATATTTAGTCAATTCTACATAATACCATACCCCTTATGGGAATGAAATGGTGGGATTAGGGGCTTCTAACTTCCATTCACATTCCCCCTTTTATTCCCATTCCCACCAAACAAACATTGCAATTATAAAATCCAATTTCTAATTCCCATTCCCAACCATCTAATCCCAAAAAATAAATTACCCCTATATAATTTGTGAATTGGTCACTTACAATGTAATATACCTTTCAAATTTCCTAATCCATCAAATATTACTTAATTTATATTATCAATTGTCTCAATATATTTCAAATTAACTATTGATTTCTCGAGTTTTCAAACCGTCTAATCTCTTGGTGTTGTTGCAAATGATGTTGCATATTCACTACTTGTTTTGTGGTGTAATCTAACCACAAGTGCATGGTTCCAAAGGAGTACTCGAGGTATCATCCCACAAGGACCGGAGAGTGAGCATCATAATAGTGATTGAACTTTTCTATGTTCAGACTATCGTAAAGCTAAATAGTGGAATTATTTTAAAAATTATAAAAATTGGGACAAAAAGAACATACTCAAGACACAGAAATTCAAAAAGATTAAAATTAAACTATAAAAGACGACGACTGAGGTTCCAACTAAATTCCCTAATTTTAAGATATGCTAAATTACCCTACATATCCTAACCTAAAATTTGTGCTCACTATGTCAACATGGATAATTATTTCTACATATCCTAACCTTTTTCCAATTAAAAGACCAACTATTTCTAGCTTGAATTTATATAATTATATAAATTTAATTATTTCTCCTTATAATTGTAGAAATTATATTAATGTATCTCGATATGTTAATTCATAATATCTAATTGTGTTACATAGATCTAACTATTTAATCACTC
Source organism: Tamarix chinensis (assembly GCA_030549775.1). Classification (NCBI taxonomy): domain Eukaryota; kingdom Viridiplantae; phylum Streptophyta; class Magnoliopsida; order Caryophyllales; family Tamaricaceae; genus Tamarix; species Tamarix chinensis. The sequence continues at coordinate 47,663,224 of CM060180.1, read as the reverse complement.
AATGTTAATGGAAGTTTCCAATATCAAAAGTTGATCAATCTTTTAACTAATGCATTCAAACACAACATAATCCATACAGTTACAAACACAGGTCATAGCATATATAGATAATTCAACCCATCGAGATCGAAAAATTCTCCTTTCACCTTAACAATAGAAAATTTAAAACAAATAATTACAAAATCAAATATATTAAACATATTCAATAGATCCATATATAGAAACATATGAATTGATAAATAAACATTAAAATTACCGGCTCCAGTTAATAATATCCAATTTAAGAACTACAAAGATAGAAGACATAGAAAACCTCTAGATTGATTTTCTTCTTCTCTCTCTTAATATCAATGGAGATGTACTCAAAAGAAGTCTCCCAAAAAACTTCCATAAAACCTTAAAATATTTCCTTTTATTCCCCCGAAATATCTCATTATCAAACCCTTCAATTACATATGAGAAATGATTAAAATTGTGAAAATGATAAGCATAATACATCCATGGTAGATGACATAGGCACCTTGTGTTGTGCCACACTTTACCATTTTTCTCTTGTGGCTGACATGGTTGTGGTGAACACTACGGGTTGATCATGTCGGCTCTCAAGTTGTAAGACAACTTTGACAATGCAACATATTTTGGCCACAACTTTTTTGTTTAACCTCTGATTGGTCTACTTTTTAATGCATTAGAAATTTAATAAAGATATATACAACTTTTATGTTTAGCATGCTTCTAATTTTAGATTGAATAATGGTCTAATATGTCTATATTTTTATCCTTGTATACTTTAAGTACTCATTATTTCTTCTCATTTGTTCCAATTGTTATGTTTTAGCTTCTTTTGATCCCAATCTCTCCAAATACCTATAAAATATAATCAAGAGTAGTAAAAAAGAATAATTGGAGTTAAGTATGCAAAATTTATCATATAATTACATTAAATATCTCCATTAAAGCTCTAATTGACCGACATAAATCATACATATCATTTTGTATTTCTTGTCAAATCTTGCACATGTCTCTTTTTAGATCTAGTTGCATCTAAACCCAACACATAGGTCTATGCCATTTTTCTTATCCTAGTATAATTTTCTATATTTTACCTAAATTTCAAATTTTTGTTTACAAATTAGGTATAATAATCAATTACTTTATTTTAATTTTATATGGACCTAGTTGTCTACTTGGTATTAACTCAATTTTTTAAGCACAAACTCCTTTTTTTTCTATAATTGATGCTAAATATTTTTTTCTTACTTAGGCAATATCTCAAAGTAATGAAATATCATATGAAAAATGATATTTTCCCCATTTTTTGTTTACATTTTTTACTCATTATTTGTATATTAACAAAATTATTGTTTTTTTTCATGTAGGTAAGTGGTCGTTACAAGCACACAATTTATAATTTTCTAATGTGAATTTAAATATAAATTTTGATATTTTTTTAATCATTATGTTTTGATATACTATTTCCATCGACATGGAAGTGTAACCTAGTGTTGCACTTGCATGTTGGTTCAACCTTACCTTAGACTCGGATTTATGGTTTAAGGTATTTTCATTTCCTCACAACATCTAAAGTAAATTTTTTAAATATATCTATGCTTAAATTTGAAGAAAATATATCATCTTTGTTAAACATTTGTTGTCTTACGAGTTATTTTAATTGCTAATAACCTTTGCATGAATAGTGTGTGTGTCTCTCTCTCTATCTATCTATCTCTCTCTCATTTTTTGTGTATACCCATTTTTTGGGTTAATAATATGTGCATGTGTTATGTATGTTAAAAATGAATGCCAATACAATCTTATATATTAGTCTATATATGGTTTGAAGTGTTTTTGTTTCCTAACCACATCTTAATTTTAAGCATAAAATATTTTAAATTTATTTATTTTTGTATTAATTACATTTCATGATGTTTTTGTATATTCTATTGCATGATAACTCTAATGCTATATTTGGCTATCGATATTTGTTTAAGTTTATTGAATGTGTATTAAGTAATTTTTTAAATTATGGGTTGGAAATTAAAATGGAAACAATGGGACAACAAATAACTTGCGATAATATTAATAATATTATAAATATTGTGTACTTAATATAATTGGTAGTTTGTTGCATGGTTACATGCATAATATATGTTTTGGTGCTCATATTTTTGTATTTTATCTATTTTATTTCTTGAGATTTTATTGAGTAAGTTTATCTAATTTATTTATTTGTTTATACTAATATTTTCTTTTAATAAATGCTCCGTGTTTTCATTACATACATGCTAAATGAGATTCATTAATAACAATTATTCCCATGAGTTTAGAACCCCATTAGAGAATTTTTGTTTAGGTTTAGGTTCAACTTCAAGGGAGATTTTCATGAATTGGGTTTGAGGTCCACATCCTCTAACCTACCTCATATATATATATATATATATAATATAAATTAAATGTATATTATAAAAAATAGGATCGAGTATCATGAATAGAATTAGGTGTCAAGGATGGGGTCATATTTTTTATATCAGGTCAGTGTATGAATTTTACATCTATGGCGGTTGGGTCAGAAAATTTCCAATAAAAAAAATCAAAGATCATAACATGTTCGAAAATTATTTTACTTAATGAGTTCGGGGATGGGGACCCCATCCCCCAATTTCCTATTGTCATCCCCAATCAATTATCCACAAGTGCTCCATTCCTATCTTTAATGTTGGTTTAATTTTTGTTATTAAATTATTGACATTTAAGTGTTTGAAATCTAATAATTTATAACTTTGTATCAAACAGGTAGCTAGTTTAAGTACAGAGCAAAATTAGTATGGTTTTTAGTCTGTTTCTGTATGTTGATTAGTATATATATTTCTGTGTAAATTTTGCTTAATATACTTATGATAAACTTGCAATTTTACATGGTGTCACTCTTATGTTTTTTTTAAATTTTATTATATTGATTGAATATTCAATAAATAATAAATAATTATACAATATAGAGGGATAAAGATATAATTATTTATGTAGGACAATTTATTTCTACCTTAGCATAAACATCTTTTATTATATTGGTGTCATAGAGTTATGCATATATTAAAATAGGTTAGTTATCATAGCAAGTATAAATAAATAATTTTGAATAATATGATTATTGATTAGTACCATCATAAATGACTTTGCTATTTTTCATCTGTAGATTGAAATGGAGCTCCTATCACATAAAAAAATTATCCATCATTTTTGGTCAAAGAGAAAAAATAACTAAAATTAAAATTATGATAGAAGAATAAATTTGCCCTTGTATAAACTATATTATGTAGGATGCACTCTTATTTATAGATTGGATTGTTGTACATTAATCGAAGGCAATTTGAATTTAAAATAATCATTTTCCTCCAAATTTCCTTCTTAATTTATGAATCGGTAATTTTGGCATAAATTCATGACTTAGAAATATAGAGAGTATTAGATATATTTACAAATATTGTTAAAGTGGTGTAATTACATTCATTATATTAAAAGTATGAAACAACTGATATATTTATCTATCATTATGTTTAAAAATGAAGAAATGTGAATGTTTCTGAACCAATATGTTGGTCGATGAGAAGATACTTATGATGTGGTAGACCCAATGTGATATAAATAAGCGAGAAACTAATATTGATGTGATGTAAATGGGCAGGAAGCTACTATGCTACATAACTTTCCTCTTTTATATATAGTATGGATTATAATTTTTCAATGCTACATTAAGAAAACCCATGGGAATATTCACATGCAAAATTACTACACTTCTTGACTTATAGCATTTTGCAATCATATGAGCTAATTAGTTTATCAAATTTATCACCTAGCTCAATTGTAAATCACCAATAGCAAAACTGCTTTGTTTAATTTCATTATGTATCCAAGCCTTGTTCATATCTCTAGGCCTATTTTGATATTCCCGATCAATCATTTGTTTCCAACTTCATTGTCGCCTTTGTCTTGCTTTGTGTTCTTACTATGTCTATTGCCTCCAACAATAAAACTATGCCTTATGCCTCTTCTATTGTCCATTGCTCATTGATCTTCTATCTCCCCACTTGAATTATCACACTCTGAGAATTCCTATAGGCACACCTCAACACCCATGCCCCCTTAATTTTTATTTGTATTAACATTAATTTTGACCCAATCCTCTATTGGACCAGCCTATTATGTCCTATGCTCTTCTCTAATATGTTTCTCATCATACTCCTAGTAAGGAGTTAATAATTTTTCAGCATACTTCGCAATCTCAACCTTTATATTTGATCATTCTTTAAATATCAAATCATTCCAAGCCACCACATTGCCCTAAGCATATGTATATATCCATGCAACTTTCATATCTTCTATTCAGCACATACAATCAAACGAATCTATTAATTACATCTTAAGCTTAATATTATTCCAATCCATAGGATATATATGTGTAGTGCCCCAAAATTTATGACCCTGATTTGTTGGATTACATTCCAATGACAAGGAATTAATCCCACCCTTCATGTGTGTTTGGGTAAGTTATTGTGGTACTTATTAGTTTTGGGTCTACAATGAAACCAACCGATTAGTTTGTGGGTACCAGTCAACTAGTTGTTACTTGTTTTATTTTTGGGTATATGGTAAGAACAATTGATTAATTTTGATCCACTATTTGATTGGTCTCTTTGGGTTCTATTTTTGTGATTTAATTTTTGCTTTCAAACCTTATCCAATAATTTCCTAATATCCTAATCTTATTACATCCCTATTGGTAATCATAATTTTGAGTTATATGATTATTCTTCTCACTTATATAACCTTTTCTTACCAATTAATTCACCTAAATATCCCAAAAGGTACTTTTAGCTACCTTTAGAACTTTTTAGCCCTTCCCCCCTCTCATATCTCACTTAGTTTGGCATGTGAATTGTGGTTGTTGAGATCTTTTCCTTTATAATTTTCCCTGATCTCCTCTCTTTGGGAGTTGGTGTGACTGATTCAATCCCTTAGCCTCAACCTACCACTTCTAACTTTTTTCCTTCACTCAAGTGCCTTGACCCAAGCCTTTTCCCCCCTTGTGGCTAGCACATATCTACCCCTTGCTACCTTCTCATGCCTTTACTTGATTTTCATAAGTATTGCAACCCTTTAGCATTTTCTTTGCTTTTCTCCCTCCTCTCTCCTTTCTTGTTAGCCTTCATTGAAATGTTATCCACTTGTTTTGTGCTAAATTTTGGATCATTCTACCTCTCTTTTTCTTCTTGTTCCTTTAATTTCCTCTTCTACAATTCCCTTCTATAACATCTACTTATTTTTAAATAAGGGAGGTTTTTAGTAAGTTTGTGAAGTTATTACCTTGTTTTTCCCTCTTTTCCCCCTCTTAATTTTCAAAGGGTGGCCCCCTTTTCCTTCCTTGGAATTTTCATTTTGTTATTATTTATGGCTTTTGTTATACTTCTTATTTTTGTATTCTTTAAATTAATATACAAAAATATCGAGGTTTCTTTGGAAAGGCATTTTTTTTCATGTTTGACTTGGGCTTTAGATCTAACAACTCTTTAGATTATAGGATTTTATATGTGAACATGTTAGTTTTCTTAATCTTAGTAAGCATGCTAGGTTTTATTGTTGTCCGCTCATGTGTTTGTGGTGAATATGTTCAAAAGCATAAGAATGTATATGAATTAGTGCTTGTACCTTTAAAAGCATGTTTCATATGTACTTATCAAGTATTTAGTTATTTATAGTTGAATATGTGCGTTTGAGCATGACCCTTGGTGTTTTTTCCAATATCTTAGAGTTTGATAGCATGTTTGACCATTTTTTTTTTCATTTTAGAGAATTTTGGTGAATCATGAGGCATGATAATTGATTTGAATTATAAGCATGATGTGATGTAATCAACATGTTTCATAAATTTTATAGAATATTTGATGTTTGAATAGAATGCTAGGATTGTAAAGATAAGTTAATATTTATTTATGTATGCATTGCATAGTTGTATATGTGTTTTTTCTAGATAAACCAACCAATTGGTATGAACAGAACCATCCCACTAGTCCAACAATTGACTAATTAAGCTTGATTTTTGTATGATTTGGTTTTAACCCATACTAGTCAATTAGTTAGGGGAGAGACCATCTCATTGGTTCACCAATCAATTGGTTACCCTAAATAAGTCAATTGCTTTTTATGTTTTCATCTATCTACATGTTGTTTCTACTCACAAACCAGCCAATTGGTTTGTGGGACCGGTTGTCAATTTCCTTGGGATAGTTTTGTTGACTTTATTATGGTTGACCCTATGAGTTGAATAAGATTTGACCTTAGCTCATGTTTGTTCTTTTATGTTATCTTTTATTTAGTTGGCAATTTTATAATATTAGTTTGGACCTTGATTTGACATTAATAGTTAATTAATTGTTCACCCTTGAATAATTGGGACTAAAAAAGTTGGAAAAGGATTGAATTGATTTAAATTGGTTAAGTATTCGGGCTATAGCATGGTGGCTAACCCTAGGCCTAGATGGCTTTGAGTTGTAGTAGCCCTCAAAGCCTTTTTTATTTGATTTAGATGGTTGGTTCATTGAAAACCCTTAGTAGTCAAGGAAGATTTGGATTCGATTGATTTATTGTTGTCCATCTCTATATCATTGGGGAATAATAATATATACTTGAATAATACACTAATAATTTAAAGTGAAAACTTTGAGGTTGGAAAGGGATCTCATACTAGTACATAGTTGGATATTTGGGTCAAATGCCTTATTTCCTCTAAAAGGGGTTTACAAACCTTATAGGGGGCATATGTACTTAAGGACTTGAGTGCTAGGGTGTGTATACATGGCTTATGTACTTCTTTAACGTGTTGTTAGGAAGTTAATGGTTTTTTTATTTATCTCTAAAGATTATTACTTGGGATTATGTGATTGTATTCTGCTTAAGATTTGAGATTTCTTCAATTGAATTGGATTAGAAAATCACCGTGGTATCTCTTGAATAATTTGAGTAAGTTTGGTTTGATATCACTGGAATGTTGGGGCAAACAATAAACACTCCTTTGATTTGTGGAATCTCTAAGATTGATATGTTGATTTTATGTCATTACATGGTTGTAAGCATGTCGATCTTTGTCCCTTATTATAATTTGGTTGGATTAATATCGTATGTGGAGTTATGTAGCCACACTTTTCATAATTTTTGTTATTACATATGATGATATGATTATTGCATGATTGATTGCAAAGTGACCATTCTAACTTTTAAGGGACATTATGATTTACTTCGTATGAGGAAATCATACCGATACTACATTTTTAGGCAATTTCGTTGCAGGGTTAGTGACAACTTAGGTCAGATTAGAGTGTTTAGGGCTATCAAGTGTGGCTTGTTCATTTTATAATTTTTTTGTTCTTGTTACCACCTTATGGGGCATAACGTGTTGTAAATATTTTTGTATATTATTTAAATATCTCTATCTCTTTCTCTCTCTTTAGTTATTCTTAGATTTGCATTGGTTTTGCATCAACCTTGGATTAGTTCCTGACCACACATAATATTTTTGTTTGAGTTGTTTTGGTTTTATATGTGACATTGGTTAGGTATTACTCATACATTTCATCTTGTTCAATGTATTGTTAGTTGTGGCAGTAGAATTTGATATTTTGTATGATTTCTCCCACTACAATAATATTTTTAAGCACTAAATTTGTAGGTATTATAAATTCCTATTTTTCTCTTGTAAATGGACGTTTTTACAAGAATATATGAATCAGTATCTTATCTTCCAAACATACAATAGGAGTGGTTATTCATGCCTATTTGGTTGAGATTATTGCATATATGTAATATACTACTATAGTAGTCCTGTATAAAACTCATCACATATGGTAATAGGGTTGCTGGCATATTGAACTAGGTAATGAGTCGACTAAGCTCGTTTATTTAGAAAAATGATTCCACCTAAGCCTTATTTTTAGGCTCTCTTATTAAATGAGTTGAGCTCAAGCTATAGGAGGTTTGACTCATTTGTTCGCGAGTCAGCTCAAATTTGGCTTGAACTTGGTTCATTTGTTCATATACTAGCCTTGTATAGAATCTACTTAATTAACGAGCCACATAGTTAACTGAGACTTTAATCAAATCGAATAATCAAAGCTGTTGATTTGTTTTGTTTAGCTTTTAAACAAGTTAAATAGTTAAACGAGTTGAGTCATGAATTGAATAATGATAAATGAGCTAATTTGGTTAGTTAACAAACTTTTAAAAGTTTAATGAGTCGAGGTAAGGTCAAATAGAAAAAAAAAAAACAAGCTAAGCTCAGATCGAGGGGTATTCAACTCGTCAACAACCCTACATGGTAATGTCTTTAGCTTCTAAATCTTATGCTAAACATTACTCGACGTACACAAAGAGCCTTAGGCTAAAACTTGTGTAGTAAGATGATTGAGTAATGCATAACAACTTTTCATCATAAAATTTTCACCCTTCATACAAAACCATGTCTTCAACATCCTTACCATACAAAGGGATAACCATAACCTGTTCCATATCCATGGGCAATAGTACACTTCTCAATTACTCTTTATACCCTACTATACCATCCTCATTCATCAACCGATTCACTTACATATCCTCTAGTTCATTCCATCCCAAGTGTAACAAATTTGAATGACATTGGTTGAGGTATTGAGTTGTCCTTTCAAAAACTCAAGTTACATTCATTATTAACTATCAAATATGCACTTGCTTCAATCACCTATTGGTCTTCCCACATACTTCTTCATACTTAGCAAAACCAACCGTAATGTCTCTTCTTAAAAAATATCATCTTTTTTTCATCTTTTAGCTATGAGAGAGCTCTCATTCGTCATCACCTGTCCGCCTTTCTCATTTACCAAGCATAGCCAAATTGAATCAATCAAATTTCGAAAGTCTTAACCACCTTTGCTCTTTAGTAAGTATAATTTCTTCTAGTATTTCATTCAATAAATACTTATCTCATGTATATGTGACTCCACTAGAAACTAACCATTGTATTCAGAATCTCCTGGCTCAACCATACTTTATTATTATACGTTAAAAAAAGAAATTTTAAGTACTAAATGAGCTAAAAGTAGATTTAGTAGGATTAAATTAAATTTAATTATTTTAGAGAGGCAATAATAGTACTACTTATTTAACTCTCCGTTAGGTTTACAAGGATCGAACGCGGTGCAGGCGGCCGTCATATCATGGACTATGCAGCGCGCGTACGTTGCACACTGAATCTTAAACGTCTACTCGTGGGCCGTTAATTCTTGAGAAATATGAAAAGCTTGCCCTAAATCTCCCCTGCTCTTTTCGCTCGCTTCGCGCTTGTCGCTTCTCGGCTCCCTCCGTCGCTCATTTGCCTGCAGTCTTGCATAAGGCAGAGTCACAGAGATGAGAAACTCAGCGAACGGATTATCCGGCGTCGGCAACCGCACAACAACCATCAACAATGAGAGCGGCACTGGTGTCGTCGTCGATAAGGGTGTCGATTTTGCTAACTACTTCTGCACCTACTCTTTTCTCTACCACCAGAAAGAGATGCTTTCTGACAAAATCCGTATGGATGCGTATTATAATTCCATTTTTGAGAACAAACACCACTTTTCTGGAAAGGTTTGTCTCTTCGTTGTTAATTTTGGCGTGATGTTTTTTCCTAGGTTGTTAATGTGCTGCTGCTGATAGTTTGATTCGTTAGAATTAATGGGAAAATTTTCGAATTTCGAATTAGGAATTGTGTACGTATTTTCTCTTTAGAATCGGTGGTAAATTTTGTAACTTGTTTGCCTATCTTACGTTGATAAAGTGTAAACTGATTCTGGATTTTTTTGTGTGTGTATTATGTGGGGAAGACTGTCCTGGATGTAGGAACAGGCAGTGGCATACTTGCAATTTGGTCAGCACAAGCTGGTGCGAAGAAAGTTTATGCAGTAGAGGCAACAAAGATGTGTGATCATGCTCGCGAGCTTGTGAAAGCGAACGGACTTGAAGGTGTTGTGGAAGTAATCGAGGGTTCTATGGAGGATGTTCACCTTCCTGAGAAAGGTTTTGTATCTCAAATATGGTGCCTTGTGGTAGATTATGTTTGTTTTGTTCTTTCTCTGCCTTGTATTAAAGCTGGCCTTTGCGAATTTCATTCTGATTGTTTCAGTAATTTGCAGTGGATGTGATTATTTCTGAGTGGATGGGATACTTCCTTCTACGTGAATCAATGTTTGATTCTGTGATATGTGCACGAGACCGGTGGTTGAAGCCAACTGGAGTCATGTAAGTGTTTGAACTTGCTGTTATTGTGATTTGATAAAATTGTCTGTTAATGTTATGCCGTGTAGCTTAATATCTGGAAGTATTGGTTTAAGTTCTCTGTTTTTTACTTCTTCACTTTGCGCTAGTGTTCATTTAATTATGCTGGAAAATTCTCTACTGTCTTCATCAAGCATATAATTATTATACATTCAGCTACTGTTATCCAGGCTTGGGTCTCATCTTCACTCTCGCGTTTTTGGGTCATGATATCACTTCTAGTTGGCTCAGTTTTCTTTTTGATGGTGGCGTTGCTTTTTTTTTTTTTTGTGTGTGGTGGTTGGGGGGGGGGGGGAGGGGAGGGGGTTTATATATACACAAAGGTAGATCTACTCTGAACTCCAAAATGGCTTCCCATATTGCACTTAACAGTATGAACTACCCGCATGTTTCAGGTTGTATGAACTGCTGCCTCTCTTTAACCAGCCTGAGGTACCCCCTAAGAATTAAGTACCCTCATTTGCATTATGGATGGGATATAACTTATGGACTGTATTAACTATCAAGTTCTATTTTTAAAAGCTGCTCCCATGAATCGAAACATGACTTTTCTTTTTTAATTTCTAGATATGTGAGGGTTACTTTCTATCTTAGTGCATGTTCTTACAGTTGCTCCATCTCTCATGTGTTTTTGTTGCTAAGGAACGCTGAGCTTTTGTGTGCCACTAGCATGATTCCATTATTGCCCCTGATTCTGTTAGTAACTATGATGTTGCATGTTTATGCGTATAAATTTTGCAATGCTTATTTGGGTTCTTATGTCATGAATCTATAGTCAGATGCCACTATTGTTGTAGTGTGGAACTTAGGGCTTCGTCAGATGAGAAATATTGCACTTATTATCTAATCGGTTAAGTGTTGATGATGCAGGTATCCTAGTCATGCTCGCATGTGGGTTGCACCTATAAGGTCTCGATTGGTAGATCAGAAAATGAATGACTATGAAGGATCTATGGAAGATTGGTTTCATTTCCTGAATGATACAAAACATAATTATGGTGTAGATATGAGGATTTTGACCAAGCCTTTTACTGAAGAGCAGAGAAAGTATTACCTGCAGGTTTGTTCTGGAAATATTATTGACACATATTGTATAAATTAGGTTTCAGTTTCGTTTTTCTAGAAATGATTGTTGGAAACAGTAGAAAAGAAATCAAAGATAAAAAAGGAGGGAGTGCCAAAGAGAGCTCCCAGGACTACTTTCATTTGAGCATAGTTGGTCTCGGTGCTTGACACAGTGTCTACTGGATGCTTGTAATTTGTTGAACTTCACTTGACTGTTGCAACATAGAATAAAATACATATTTTATTTTTAGCATTTCAATAGCGTACCAAGCCGAAGCACAACGCTGGGATGAGATGTGGCCGATGCTCACCCCTGAAAGAATCTGGTACATCTTTTATTATGAGATCAGATCTCTCCATTTCTTGAGCTGGAAAAGGTCATTATTTAGTGTGCATTTACTAGAATGAAGGAGATTTCTGCAGGCCATTCACTTAACAAGTTTGTATGTTGTTGTGCATTGTTTCTGCTTCTCTTAGTTTATGAACTTTTGTTTGGTATAGCTTGCTCTCATATTAGGGGCGATGATTGTACTGAACTTGCTGTTTATGTTGCTGTCCATTTTCTGTGTGTTTAATGGGAGGGATAAAGTTATGCTGGGATTGTGCATCCATAAATCTTAATGGTTGAGTTATTCTTGCCATCTGTTTTGTGATTTTTTTTACCTGGTTGTTAATATTACCTGATAAGTGGGATTTTAATCATTTTAGACATCACTCTGGAGCAACCTTGACACAGAGCAAGTCATTGGCACGCCTGCTGTGGTGAAGGAGATTGATTGTCTAACTGTGACATTGAGTGATATTATTGATGTCAGAGCAGAATTCTCATCCTCAATTGAGCAAGAAAACACTAGACTGTGTGGTTTTGGCGGGTGGTTTGATGTACACTTTAAGGTGAGTGAAACTTTATCTTGTTGTATGCTCTGAAATATGTCCACCAATGATGCTAATACCCCACTTGGGTTTTCTGCATCAGGGAAGGAAAGAAGATCCAGCTACACAAGAGATTGAGTTGACAACTGCTCCTAGTGCAGATATCTGTACCCACTGGGGTCAGCAGGTTTGTGATTTGAAGCATATATCCTGCGACTGTCTGTGATTTTTCTGTTTTTGTTAACATCAAGGGTGTATGTGGTGGCCTGGATGGTCAGTATGCTTGAGAGATATGTTTCTTGTACCTAAGGAGTTTGATGTTTTGATCATATATATGCATGCAGTCAATTTGTTTGGTGTTGCCTCATGGCAAGCTAGGGAGGTTATAGGTGTTGAAATATACCTTGTTTTCTAATTGGCATTTTATGATGTATAATGCTGTCAGTTATGAGTTGTACGTTTGCACTTCCTATTCCCCCCCCCCCCACTTTTTTTTGGGGGGTGGGGGGGAGGGGGGTTGTAAAGACATAAGCCAATTTGTACAGTGCAAGGGGATCTGAAACTGGGACTGAAGACTCAAACCTCAAACTTTATCACTCTACCAAGACTCACTTAGTATTCCCATCAAGTCTTTATTGTTCGTTTTATTATTTTGCTTTCCAGTTGCTTATCCACCTTGTTTGATGTAAAATATTTTGGCATGCATAACCTTGGGAAAATGAATCTGTCTTGATTTCCTGTATACGTTATTAAATATTTTAGATTATTTACATTTTCAGCTACTTTAACTTTCCTTTTTTACCATTGTTAGGTGTTCCTCTTGCATCCTCCAAGGCGCGTGAATAGAGGGGATAAATTGAGTGCTTCTTTTGCAATGGATCGATCCAAAGAAAATCACCGATTGTTGGAGGTTGAGTTTGGATGGCAGATTAGACAGCCTTCTGGGAAGTTGCTTGAGGAATTCACAAACAAGTTTTATATAGAGTGAGGAATCAGAGGGCAGGATACATATGAATGTATATCAACTGTAACAAGGTATATCCATTAACATTCAACAATTAGCACAACGCCTCTTGTTTTGAGAAATAAAAGCTCATGTGCTGTTACTACTGTGTACATGTTAAAATGTTGGTGCAAATAGGGCACAAAAGGGTTGAAAACAGGATATAGAAAATACTCTTTAAATTTTGGATTTATTCCTGATTAATGACTTCATCTCTCGAGTTATGTCCAATCATCCTGAGGTGTTTTTTTTTTTTTTTGTGCTAATGAATTTGTGTATCGGGGCATTTTGGAATCTTTCAGTTCAAAACTACTGAAAAGATTTAGTGCGTCAGTGCCACTCTGGTCAATCTTGAATAGATTGTGCCCTACTGAATTCATAAGTCTTGGACCTGCTCTCGGAACATATAAAATGTCAACTTATCTTTATATCTACTTATGTTTGGTACTATGATAAAGAGCAAAATGCACTGTTTTTTTTCTCCTTATCCTGATTTCTTGCGTGTTAGGATTGTTCATGCTTTGTAATGATGTGTGCAGTTTCATGATATTTGATTGTCTGTTACCCTTTTCGATTTCATGAACTTGCTGTTCTCTAATTATTTATTTTAATTTATGATAATTTAGGGCCACTTTGCCTGAAGGTAAAAGGTGATACATCTGCATTCCGGTGTAGTCACTCATGCTTCCTCACAATGGGCAATGTATCTGTAAGTTTATGAGTTTGGTGTAATTGAGCAAAGAGGAATCCGGTTCTACCAGCCCCAATGCTGGACTTAAACTCAAGCAGAAACACCTGGACTAACAAATGTTATACTCGTACTCTTTTTGTGTTTTCTTCTCATACCCTTGCCTTGAACTTTCTTGATCATGCATTTGTTACTTGGAGAAGCGGTACTGAATCAATTGAAGTTTTGTCATACAAAAATGTAATCGTTGACATGTATTTTTTATGAGTAACTAAATGATGATATGAGATAGCAAAGCTGTGATTTTTGGTTGCAATTTAATGGAGATGCAAATAATTCTTTGTTTCTACTTTTTAGATAAATTTTTTGCTTCTCATGAATGAGTATGTTGTCCCCGTCAGACCTATCTTATGTCAGTCTGTCCGTGATTGAAAAGATAAAAATACTCGTGGTTTGATGGCGGCTTTGCACTGGTCTGAATATGGCTGCTGGATGCCTACTGCAAATAGATTTTGAATTGAGCATCACAAAAAGAAAGGGTTAATATGGGGTTCTTAGTCGTGCCTTACTTAATAGTCCTCAGAATTTGAGCCTTATGGATTGCATCCTTCAGAGTTTTCTCCCGTCCGTCTGATAATTAATTCTGTAAAGTTATGGTCTATTCTTTGCTCCTCAATTCTTCCTAGTACATAATACTGATATAATTTAGAAATTTTTGTACCGGCTCAAACTTCGGTCACTTTATATAAGTCTAATCCAACTTTTTAGTCAAAAGTTAGCTGCTTAAATTTGGACTCAAGTTGTCTCTGTAATAATGTTGATCGATGGGCGCATATGACGTAGTTTCCTGTGCAAAGTGGGAGTAATTTTTGGGTGACCACGGCTCACGAATATTTGGCAATGGGTCTATATAGTCTCTGCATACATAGTACACTGTTTCTTTCACATGCCGGCGGCCCCCTGCTCCTCTGCTAGAATTTGCTTGTTCTTTGAAACTATGTGACGCAATTTGACTTGTAACTGATCACTTTTGATCATAGTTACGATCACGTGCAGCCTTTAGCATGATATTGTTCACTCTTCAAAAAGCCTCGTATAAGTCGGCCTACCATTTCTCGTCATTGCTGCCTCATTAAATTATCATGAAAGTAACTTTTCAATGCCAATTATCAACAATTGTATTCTTCTTCTGCATCTTCCCCACCCCCACCCTATATTACTATTCTGCAATTTCAATGAAAGGTGAGTATTTCCTTTCATTAGTCCTCATGACTTCACCTATTAAGTAATCTTGTCCACTCCGTCGTAAGTCCAAACCTGCTGGAACACCTTGTAAATCACTCGCCATTCCAATGCGGAACAAATATGACTTGCCCAGGTTATTGTAACTAGGATCCAAAAATGAACGTGGAGTATGAAAACTTACCAGAAAGTGCCTGGAGAGAATGTAATTCATGTCATGTCATTGGTGGCAGAGCTAGATTCCAAACTCCATGGTCTCCTATATATATATATGATGTGATAAATTTTATTTAACTATCATAATATTTGGCCTACATTCATTTATATATTACAGATATTAAATAATTTGATTTATGTATTATGCATTTTAATTTTTATTTAACTTTAGAAACTTTTTTTTAATAAAAAGTTACATGATTAAAAAGATACTTTTTAAAGTTGAATTGGAATAATAAAACATTTTTTAAATTTGTAAAAAAAAATCTAATAATTTAAAAAAGAAATAACATTAAAATATTAAAAAAATATATTTAATAATATTAAATTGTATTTTATAAAAACCCTACAAAATTATCAATTACTCTTCCAATTAATCACAAAATTTCATAACTTATTTTTTGATAAATTTATAAATAAAAAATTTTAAGGCATGTATACTATTCATAGATTAATCTAAACTAAAGCAATTTATCAAATAATAAGAACTAATAACATAAGATCTTTCAAATACTTAGATTTACCACTTAATATATATCAAAATTTTATGTTTGTGTATAATTTTACTAATAGATACAATAAAAACAAAACAATAATGAGATGAAAGGGACTCCAATTGGGTGTGTTATGAATTGTGATATGTTAACAATGGGTCAAATAATATATATATATATATATAAAGAAAAAAAAAGTGAAGGAAACAAGCCATGACAAGGCCTTGATCTCATGACCCCCAAGCATTACAAGTTCCAGCCCATTGTGTCCTCCATTAAGCTAAATAAAATTTTATGATATGTTGTATATAAAAATCGTAATTAACCCAAAATTTTATGATGTCCCGTGACACCATAAAACACCCGTAGCTCCGGCACTGCATCTCGTCCTTCTTGTTGCTTTCCGTTATGGGTTTATTGCTTAGCTTTGTTCTTATCCCATGCAGGCAAATAAAGCGTGATGGGAAATGGCGTGGAGGCGGTGGCAGTGGTGACAGCTGTGATGTAGTGGTTGTGGTGAACGGGTGATGTGGTTACCAAACTTGTGGTAATCCGTAGGTTGATCCATACGACCATCCTTAAATCATAACAAATTATGGGTTGATCTATAGTAACTCTAGTCATTTAATCTATTAATTTATTTCACGGGTTGGTTTTATAATGAATGGCTAATTCAACCCATTGTGTTTTCATAAGGTGATGTATATGTTTGGCTATCCATTCAGCAAACCTTCGCATGATTTAACTTGTAAAAAGTTTATTTGACCAATTTCAGATGTGTTTAGATGATAAATTTATTGTGGCTTAAAAGCTCTTAGTAGTATTTAAATGATAGATATTTTTGGACTTAAATCACTTCGATGTTTGAAGTTCTAAGTTCACTAAAATGTTGAATGAGGTTGAAGAAAAATCAAAGAGAGTTTGCAACTATATTCGTAGAGAATGAGCAAAAATACGAGTCATTATTCTTGAATGAGCTTAATTTTGAGCGTTACAGTGGACTGCACGTATACGAAATTCCCTCTACATGCTGAGCATGATATAGCAACTATACAAGGGAGGCTCGTAAACATGGTTCAAAGGATAATTGCTCGGCTTGTCGCCTCCGTTTTCTTCACGGCACTACAACCGTAGAATCAGACTCAACTCAAGAAACAACCGACTTAATCTCCTCCTCTGCCAGACAGATACATAACCATAAGTGCCATAACTATGATCTAGTGACCGAAGCTATACCAAGATTTGCATTGAATCCTCTAGATCAGGTACTAATGTCATCTCGAAGGAGACCTTTCTGCAGCAGCACACCTGGAATTACCTTCTGCTCCAGCGAACCAGATGGAGAAGAAAGACAGCAAGTCTCCTTTAAACTGTTGGTTGTGTACTGATCTTACCAGGCTATGATCCTCGCAGGCTTTCATTGTATCCTTGCGCCAAAGCTAAACCAAATTGGTTGGTCACTCAGGGAACGACTCCACCAAAAACGATACAACATTGTCCCTTTTATTGCCGCGAACATGAGTCTGTCGGTGCCGGCCTGTGGCTCAACGGTCGGAGGCTGTGATGATATCTGCGGGTTCAGGTTCAAGCCTCCATCCCGGACACAGTGTTGACCCCTATACAGAAATCTCTCACCTTCCTGTTTATCCCTTGTACTCTCGAAAACTTGAGTTTGTCAAAGCTAAGAGACATCAATGACAGATTGACAGCAGCCTTAGGCTCACAGACCCCAAGTTGGTAGCCTCTTTATCCCATTGGTATCCTCACATTTACACTTAATGCAGCTGCAATGGAATGCGGCTCAATTCTCATCGCCCTTGAACCTGTTGGAAAACTAGGACCGCGCGCCCGCAGCGGCTAAAAATGGGGATAAAAGAAAAAAAATCTTAAGCCACTTACTTCACGTGCAATGGCAGGTGCTAGTGAGAATAAAAAGTAAAAGTAAAAATATAAGTGAAGCTACGGCCGTTTACGATTCAAATATTCGATATTTTATATATCTGATTATCGAATATTTAAAATTTTAGATATTTAAAAATAATATTTAATATTTAATTTGAAACTTTAAATATCCGAAAGATCGGATATCTGAATTTTCGGAGCGGATATCAAATATAACTGATATTATCCGATATTAAATATAAAAAAAAACTATCAAATCACAAATATATTTGATATTATCCGATTCGCTCAGTAAATATCCGACTTGGTTAATAAATATACAATGTTAAAACAAAAATAAGGAAAGGGTGGGTGAAGTCAATCGGTAAGTAGAGTGTTTTTATTTTTATTTTTTATAAATATCTAAAAAGAGATAGTATTAAAAATAAAATTTCAACTAAATTAAATTTTGCCTCAAATAATAAATAAAGTAAGTAAACATTATACACACACACATACATCTAAATTTATTTATATACAATTATATATAAAATAAAAAATTATAAAAAAATGCATAAATATTTTTCTTTAGATCGGATATTATTGGTATTTATCGAATCAGATATTTGGTTTGTTTGAATTTTCATTGATTGGATCGGATATTTGATTTAAAGAAAAAATTTGGGTCGGTTATTTACGTTTTCAGATCGAATTGCTTCAGATATCGGATCAAATAAGTGGATATCGAATAATATGAACAACCCTAAGTGAAGCAATGTTGCTCCGAAGAAAATGGGGGGACCCAACAAAGAGAAAGGGAAGAAAAAGAAGGAAGGGGACCGCATGGGCTTAGTTCAACGGTCATGGCACAGTAAGTTGACGCGGAGGGTCCTAGGTTCGATTCGTGGTAGCCGCAGCGTAGGAGTTTCAACCCTCCAAATTGGGGATGACTCCTTGTGGACTCCATGGAGGGGACCGCTATGTCATTGATCGTTGGGTCACCATAATTTATCTCCTCCAAGCAAGGCTATCGGGCCAGCAGGTTAGGGGCCCTAGGGTCGAGAGATTTCACCTTTTGGCGCATAGAAAAAGAAAGAAGGGCACTTACTTTTTGGCTCATCATCTTTTTCTTTTTTTGAGTTTTTTCATTATCAATAGAAGTTTAATAATTTTTTTAATTGTCAAAATATTACAAAACTAATATATTAAATAATTTTCAAAAAACAATTAAAATTCTTATCTTATCATTAAATTTACTTTTGAAATTAATATTATTAATATTGTTTTTTCAAATTACTATTATTATTGCTTTTTAAAACTACTATTTTTATTAATTTAAACAAAATTATATAATAGATTAATAAAAAAATAATTAAGTTAGATAAATTTTTTAGGATATAGATTGATTAGATTGTATGCGTTATTATTATATGGTTAATCATTGATGTAGAGGTAAAATGAGTAAAAATTAAAATAGGATCTCCATACTATTTTATTATCATTAATATGTGGGAAATTGTGAATAATGTCTAAAATGAGGATTATCTATTGCGGATAGGAGTATTTACAAATTAAATATATGATAAAAAGTTTTATATATCCAAAATTTTAGATTGGATAACAAGTAATATATTGAATACCTGAGACTTTCAAACAAATCATGAATGAGAAATATTGTATAAAAAAAGTGTTCGATTAAAAGATAATAAATCAATCTAATTTGAATCAATCTGATTTAATGATTTGATTCAAGTTTTAAGTTATATTATATTCAATTAGTAATTTTAATATTTGGATAATATTTCAATATTTAATAAAAATAAAAATTAAAAATTATTAAATTTACTTATAATATGTATTATCTTAAAAATATACACACACATGATTATATTGAATAAAATGTTATCATAATAAATAGTTTTTAGAGCATATTTGTGTGTGTATAATTTATTAGATAAAATATTATTTGAATTTTTGGAATTATATATCTAATTTATTTAATTTTTTTATTAACCGAATTAGCTATTCAATTTAAAAAAATAATAATATTAAATTGTTTATTCAATTTTTTAGATAGGATCAATTTGAATGTTAGATTTGTTTATCGAATATCACGTAATATAAACAACTATAATTGAAGATGGTTTATGAAGGTAACAGCAAAAGAAATGATACCACAGACATGACTAAAGAAGTTGGGTGAGTGAATGAAAGAATTTTTTTTATTTAGATATCAAGATATTTTGCTTAATTGCACTTATGTACCGATGTAGTTCAAATAAGTTCATCTAAATATTGTGTTATAAACCTATTTTGGCTTTAATATCATCATGTTGCTACTTCTAATCTTAGATTACAAAATGAAACGAACAATCAGAGTCGAAGACCTTAGGAGCGACAATGACCAGAGAACACGAGTAGCTAGAGCTTCAATCTCTGTAAAAAACACATAATCTGCTCATTGTCGGCGACCACCAGCACTTGAAAAGCTCGAACAATGACAGGATTAAAGCTCAAACAATGACAAGAATAAAACTCAAACGACGACAAGTATGAAGTTTGATTTTTGCATTTATTATCAACTTTGCAGGTATTTGGTTTTGTAAAAGGGTCTCGCCTGTAGTTGATTTTATTGGTTTGATTTTTCCGGTGTGAGGTTTTTGTTCGACTTTATTATAGATCTGACATTGAAAACTGATAAAAAGATGCTAACAGCTTCGTTTGGTCGAATTTGATAAGTTCGGTGATTTAGGGTTATGGATTCTGGTTTGGCATTAAATTTATTCTTTCCCTTATTAGTTAGCATATTTTCCATAGTTGATAAAACAATTACCCTTGAGTGATTTCCCTAATTTTTAATGCAGGATTTCACCAAACACATAAAGCCATATAAAACAGAGAATGGATGTGAAAATGGATGTGAAATAGAGAGCGTGTTCTGGCAAGTCTGTCAGACTATGAGACAAAGAGGTTCGTTAAAGACGACAACGTATAGTAACGTTGATCTATCTCCAACTCCCTCTTTATGTGTGCAACCATATGTTTTACATCCATTCAATACTAATCTTTCTAATTGAAAAGCGATGCATGTTTTTTTACTACTTCAATTTAGGTGATGCTACAGACAGAGGTTTCTTCTAGGCTTCATCGGTAAAATTGCATTTCAAACCATTCTATTGGAAAGTCACTTACCCAATAGACGCTATTTTTTGTATATGGAATTGAAAATTTGATTTAATTGATGTAAATAGGTAAGCATCTAGGTAGATTATCTATAACACATATTTCTCTTTTCAGTGGCTTGATTTTTGAAACCACGATTTCTTGTTAAAATGGAGATTGATGAGATACTTTGAGATGATATTTCTATTTTTGAGTATGTAAATATCAATATTTAAACCTCCAAATTAATTTTGATTAATTATGTATAGTTTTCTAATAATTTGGGTATATGTTCTCAATCTCATTTTATGCTATTTTAATAAAGGGTTGCTCTGAATTAACAAATCTATGCTTTTGTGTCTTTGAGCATGTTTAAATAAGTGAATCCCAAAACGTAGGAATCTTTTGATAAAGTTTGGATTGAAAACAATTTGGATGATGAGGAGGGATATGATAAAGACAAACTGAGAAGAACTAAGGATCAAAATTTATGTGAGAAAAGAAAGACCCATGGATAAAGACCAATACTTCTTTAATATTATTTTATATATAATAAATTCTTCTTTTTGATTGGTTGTGTTGAATTTTGAGTTGTAGTTCAATTAATTGTTTAGAGTTTATTTGATATGGTAAGTGTTAAACATAGTGTCTATATATCTATATAGTGCCAATAGCATCATTATCAACAACAAATTAAAAAGTTGTTCATTTCTTTAGTGCCAAAAAGGGGGGGGGGGGTTAAAAGGACACTTCTTGATGTTCTCATGCTATAGTGATAAAAGAATCATCACAACTGTGTTGTAATAGAACAATAGACTTGCACGGTGCTTTACAAAAGAAGGCATTTGCACAAAGTCTTGTGAACACAACTGTTCCCAACATTTCTTAGAGATGGTACTCCCTATCATTTTTCCCTTCAATTTTAGGTGCATATTTGTAACCATGTTTGCACAGAGTATATTCATCCACACACAATAAGTGTGTTTAAACTCTTTCCTTTGCATCGTATTCTTTTTTCACTTCCTTTTTGGAATATGTTTGTTGTAATTATTATACTTGGATCTATATTTAAGTATCAATTTTATGTGTTTCCTATGAAAATTGGAGTTATCTTCAGATAAGAGTGTTGTTCTAGCCATTCTTACTCCTATCTATTTTCTTAGCCAACCGATGTTATCTTCAAGTAAGTGTTGTTCTAGCTCTTCTTACTCCTACCTATTTTCTTAGTAGAGATATATCTTGATTATATTGATCACAATAATATGAATTATTACTTATTTATAGAGGTTTTTCATAGATATTAGAGAATTACGAGTCCGAGATGAGCCCCTAAAATAATTAGATAGAGATATCATAATATTTAGGTATATGTTTTCAAACATATTCATTGAAAATTTTCTTTTGACCTTATAAACAAGTAAACAACAATGATCTGAGTTGGCATTTAATTTCCCAAAAGCTCATATTTGTAACTTTATGCAAATATTGACCGAAGAATAATGTTTGAATGGGTGGACACTAATTAATCAACCCTTGCAGTATTTATATAGTACCTACTTGATACCAAATGTGGATGTATGAATATGTACTCTGATTTCTCTCCATTGAGGAACTATCGATTGGTTAAGATGAAAATTGTTTTGCAACCTCATCCAATCCAAGATTTTCTAACGAGTCCATATTAGATAGCATCATGGTCATGAATTTTATTTGAGTTGTTGGCATAGCATATACGCCTTTCACATGCAAACAATGGTATACTAATTAGCTAATAGTTACATTTTTGTTTAACCATATTACAAGGAAAATCTTTAAATTCTTGCGTCACACCTAGCACCATTTATCTATCCTAGTTTGTTGTTTTGTTAAGAACTCCTTTAGGGAGGTAAGGACCTAGGGCTGCCGATAGCTCTAATCATAAAGATATGATTAAGTGCCAATCATAAAGAAATAACTTAATCAGCTCGTAGTGTAATACTCCCATTTTTACTAATTAGAATTTTTATTTTTTGAAAGCGTTAATTGCCAAATTATTGGGTGTTACGTCCAAACTTAACATAAGTATGTTTCCATTACCTTTTTTATGCCAAGTGCTGAGGTTAAAATAAATCATAGCCAAAGTAAAACAATAGAAATATGAGACATTACTTAAACAAAAGTTGTGGGTGATATACTCTATACAACAATGGAAATAAAAAACACTAAGGAATTTAAAAGTCTGAAGAAAAATTAATTACATAAAAAATAGGTACATGTAGGTACAATACTGCTTTTTTTTTATTTTTTTTATAATTCTTAGACCCAAAAGTCCACTATAAAAATATGATCTCTTCCTAAAGATTCTCTTCCTTATCACTATAGTACGTTTGGAGCTACTCCACATCCGTCATGTAATCATTTGCAAAAGTAGTATCAGTACGAATTCGTCATACCGATTAAATCACAATATCCCATAAGATGTAGCATACCCACAATGCACACATAATCACACAAAATCTAAAAAGCATATTTGAGAACAAAGTATGTACCATAACAACATGCAATAATTGTAGAATAATATATATAATATCAAGTCTCAAGCTCAACAGTAAAACATTCTAGTTTATTTCACATCATCTCAAGGTACAATAGACATATTTGATTCATTAAATATATTTCGAATATCAAGGTAGGGAATTGAGGTGACTATCGAATCAAAAAATCTAAAACAATTGCAAATACCATGGAAGGACACTAAGACAACTGTTGAATCAACACATCCAATCAGATTGAGGCAACTGTTAAATAAACAAATCCAAATACCAAAGTAGAACACTAAGGCAACTATTGCATCATCACATCCAAATCAATCCTTTTTATTTTCTTTCACAATAGTTACTTCTATTTTTTATTTACTCAAGGGGGATACAATCAATCTAGGGACACTAAGTTATACTCGGTTGTACTGGCATCCGAAGGCGACACAATACCCTTACTCTCAAACCCAAGGACATAATGGTATGCCTGGTTATACTGACGCACAAAAGCAACATAATATCCTCAAACATCGGCCACTTAGTTCTTAAGTATCGATACCCCCTATAAACCTTGTAGGTCACCTAAAAAATAGAATAAGGCCCTATTGGGGCACATCGACATACTAGCGCACCAATCAAATGAGGACTAACACATTGTCTCTAGGGTGGCTAATCCTAGAGAGCGTCCATTCTCAACTCGAGGTCTTTCACTTTAAGTATTAATATTTTAGAAGGTGATCTCCGATGTCACATACTGCCAGGTAATAAAGTTGTGGTCGCGTTTGTAGTCATAGAGTTGCGTTATCAAAGGGTCGCAAACGATAAATTATGTATAGCGGTCGTCATGATGTAAATTTTTATTTTGCTATATAATTTAATTATTATTTATTGATAATTTGAATATAAATATTCAATAAACTAGTGGTTTATATTATATTAGAAGGATTTAAGTGCGTTATTATATAAATTTACCTTGATATAAAAAAATACATGTTATTTAGTAGAACATATAAGGTTAATAAATAAAAATACTTTACTATAGTTTAATAGTAACTTGGTTCAACATATATATAGTAAATGAATAAGCAAAAACTATCACACATGCTTTTTTCAATAGATTTAAATTTTTTAAAGAAATTGTCAATTTATCCCAATTTATCGCTGATATTTTTCGATTTATCGGCTAATAAATGTAAAATTCTAAAACTGTACCGCATCAGTAATTTTACGTCATGGTTAATCCAAAAACTGCTATATAGCGACCACTATGCTATAGTGGAACCACTATTTAATTGGATGCATATTGCACAACAATTTTCATTTCTATACTTAAACATTTTCCCTTTTATTTTCAATTATTAAGGCAAACTATAAGACCATTGGTTTATGTTAAGCCCAATCAACATTAAGGTTGACCTATCAAAAGTTTAAGGCCATCATAACATCCAATTATTCATAAAAGATACATTATGTTAAAATTTCCAAAATGCTATTCAAAACCTTAGTTTTTCCATTTTATTCCCTTTTCGTACCAAACATTGTTATTATGATAATTTGTCATGAAAATGTTAAAAGACAATTAATCACATTATTTTATCATGTAGGTAATCTTTGTTATATAGTGATTAACTATATTTTTCACTTTTCATGCATTTAGTAGGCTGCATCTAGTCATGCAACTCTCGTGTATCACATATCCCATGCAGCATGTACATACACATATTTAAACATTATACAATATTTAAATAGAAAAATTATCATCACGATAAATGTAAGGAAATATATCTAGGTCATGTGAATAGAATTCATCATAAGCTAACCCTGATTATGAATATATTCTTCCATGTGAATCATAGTAACCTAACTACCATGCATTAGTAATCATGATATTTTTATCATGGCATTTAAATCGTAACTTGATAAGAATGAAGACCCTAACAAAACCCTAGGCATGTAGATGTAAATCATATAACATATTACTCATGCATATAGCTTAACTTACAAATATTGTATGTATCATTTAGTTAATATATTATCATTTTATCATGCATGCCATAATACTTTGAGAATGTAAAACCCTAGCATAATTTTAAATCTAAACATTTCTAACATGCTTGCACATAAATTCTAACATCTTTTGAATGATTGGATTTACCAAAACTAAGCTTACACAAAGTATAAAACCGTATCCTCCAAGATCCTCAAGGATTATTTAAGAAATTAACACCCAAATACATATGTATTAGCATTTACTATAATACAACAATGACCTATAATTACCAAAACAACTCAAGAACAACTAACCAACCAAAGCAAAGTAGCAAGGACCAACCAAAACTCATGCAACAAATGAATGATGAATTGGTGAGAGAATGCCGAGAAGGAAAGGAAATAGCAACGATGAAGGTGTGCATTGTTAGGGGGTAGGAATGATGAGTGTAGAGAGGAAAGAAATGGCAAGAAAGTATGCAACAAGAGGAGGAGCTACAAATGGCTAAAGCCAAGGAGGGTGGTGTTTGGTGCTTTTTGCCGAAGGTTGGGGGTGATTTTTGGTGAAGTTTCAGGGCTTCAGTAGTGAAAGATGTAGTAAGAAGTGGAGGTGCGGTGGAAGTAGGTGTAGAAAGGTATGGGGCTGCAGCAATTTTGGCTGAAGGTGGTGTTTGGTGTTTGGTGTGTTTTGACGAAGGTGGAGAGTGTTGCTTCAGTGAGTTTGGCAAGGGAGTTGGTGTGTGTTTTTGTGAGGTTGTGTGTTAGTGTTGGGATGGTTTCGACAAGAGTTGCCAAATGTGAGGGCGAGGGATGAATGGAGGTTATTGAAGCTAAGGAAATTTGGCTGGTGGTGGAGTGCGTTGTGGAGAAAGAAAATGGTGGAAATGCATGATGATAATGGCGAACACCAACTTCTTTCTTGCTTGAGGGAGCTCGGGAGAAAGAGGAGAATGGAGAATGTTTGGGGGATGAAAGCACGACACAAGGGAGAAGGAGAATGAGAGGAAGAAGGGTCAATATGGACAGTGGCGTGAGGGAAATTGTGGAGTGCAACAAGGAGAGGGAAACATGGCAGAGAGGGAGGTATGGTATAGGAGGGTTTATGCCGATGAGGGGATAGGAAAAATACCAAGAAAATCTAGCATAGGTTAGGACCATAGGTTAGGGTAATTATTTAGATGAAGAACCGGGTAGAAATATCCGGGTATCGGAATTAGGATTTACTCAACGTATTGGATATCGGTTAAGATTTGGCTTAATTAGTATTAAAATTTAATAACACACTAATAAATTTTAAACTAATTATATCTTATATCTAATATTTCATAATAATAGTACATATATCAACAATATATTTAATACAAAACACCCTACAATAATTATTATGACTAAGGTGTCGTTTGATATTACTTATTTTTAACTTTTTGATAAAAACTACTTTTATAAATCTACTTTTAAAAAAGTACTTTTTATAAGTAAAATGTATGTTTGTTTTTACTTTTATTATATAAGTGATTAATGCTAAAAAACTACTTATTGTACCTCATGAGTGTTTGGTTTTCATTTTCTATAAAATTACTTTTTCTTTTCCATCTTTAGTTTTTATCTTCCTATATATATCTTTTAGTAATAATTACTATATAAATTATGTAATATTAAATATTAAAAAGTATATGAAACATTAACAAGTATTAAAAAATATAAAGATATTATAAAGTACTAAATATTATAAGCTTATTAAAAAAATTATGAACAACATATCATGAGCCGACCCCTCCCATCCAGCTTCCACAAATGTGAACAATATATCAAGAGAACAAACTGCCATAATATTTTGGGAGCACACTCCTTTACGATTACGATAGGGCGTTTGTTCATTCTTTGGAATACAAGCATCCATATGTGTTTCATCTATCGCTCCTACACAATATTTAAGTTGGTTAAAAAAAAATTTCATTTATGATATATTTTAATGAATTTTTTTTTGTAAATACCTCTATTTTCACAACCAGAATTTCGTTTTATTTTTGAAAGAGTTTGAGGAAGTGATAACAAAGGTGGAGATGAAACCACTACATCCCAATATGGTGAAGGTACAACTATTACCTATCACATTCTGGGTGCAAGGCTAAAAGTACTTTCATACCTCCAAGGATCAGGTGTTGCTCTCACTTAACCCGAGACTAATATGAGATTTACTAAGCATAAAATAAGAGCGTGAAAAAAATACTTTAAATGATATAGGCAAGAATATAAATAGACAATCATAAAACATTTAATCTTTTACAACTAAAATGGTCAAACAAGCACAAGGAAACGGTGGAGGAAAATTATGTAGTTATATTACACTACACCTAATATTGCTCCCTCAAATAAGACCTAATAAGGGTGGACCTCCTATAAAACAACGCTAACTACTCTGCTGCATTTACCAAGTTCATCTAGCACCACAAAGGAAATTAATATGGCTAAGTACTTAGTAAAATCTAGTTTCTATGTGTTATCATTTTACGGAGCAGTTTGATTACGTTTAAATTTTATACGTTTAAATTCTTGTAAATATAAGAAAAACTGCTCATAACATATTCATTACAACTTGAATAAGGTTTGCTATACATTCGTAAACTTTTTACAATTATATATATTATTTTATAATATAATAAATATATTGATAATATAAAAGTTACATTAAAAAAAACAATTAACGTGACAATTAATATATAGAAGACGGAAGGAAGAAAAAAAATACTAGTAGAAAATAAAAGTATGCATAAAATAAAAAAATTTACCTACAAAAAAAATTGAGAGAGTAATAATTAAATTTTATTTTATAATTTGGAATGTCTATACTATCAATATTCAGAATATGGAATGCAGAAAGAAGACTTGGGCGCAGCAGAAGGAGAAGGAAAAGCAGGGAGGATGAACTCTTTTCTTGATATTATTCAAGAATCGAATATATCCTTCTGTTCAATACTATATATGTGTGTGTGTGCGGTACAAAGTGCCAGAAGGTAAAGAAGTAAAAATTACAATATTAGCTGCTAATTACTAATTACTGTATTAGTACATTAGGTGTTACTGACATGTGTGCTACTAACTGATAATAACCCCCGCAAGTTGGGGATGGGACTTGGGAATACATGCCCAGCTTGGACAAAAGATGCCAATGCTGATGAGATGGCAAGGCCTTTGTTAAAACATCAATTAGTTGAGACGTAGTTGGCAAATAAGTGAGCTGTAGAAGACCTTCCAGAACTTTATCACATGTAAAATGGCAATCAATTTCAATGTGTTTCATCCTTTCATGAAACACAGGATTGCGAGCAATGTGAAGAGCAGACATATTGTCACAGTGAAGAGTAACTGGTCTGAGATTTGTGAGCCCAAGATCTGTAAGAAGACTGACTAGCCAGGTGAATTCAGCTGAAGCTTGTGCCATAGCTCTGTATTCAGCTTCAGCGGAGGATCTGGAAACCACTGCTTACTTTTTAGATTTCCAGCTAATCGGGGATGAACCCAGAAGAACTAAATAGCTAGTAACAGACTTGCGTGTAGTAGGGCATGCTGCCCAATTAGAATCAGAGAAGGCTTGAAGTTTTAACTGATCAGAAGCACGAAGGAGAATTCCTTGATGAAGAGTCCCTCTAACATAACGAAGAACATGTGTAAGGGCCTGCAAATGAGGAAGACGAGGACACTGCATGAATTGGCTAAGGGTCTGTACCGTAAAAGAAAGGTCTGGTCTAGTGTTGGTAAGGAAATTAAGTTTGCCAATAAGTACACGATATAGTGTTGGATCAGGAAGAAGGTCACCTTTAGAAGCATGAAGTTTGACATTGAGAGGAAGAGGTGTTTTGGTGATGGATTCTATTGGTAAGGAAGAATGAGTGAGGAGATCAACAACATATTTGTGTTGGGTAAGGGCTATACCATGTGGTAAATAGTGAACTTCTAGGCCAAGAAAATAATGGAGTCGGTCAAGTTCTTTGATAGTGAAAGCAGCATCTAATTGGTCTTTAAGGTGCTGGATGCCTGTCTGATCAGATCCAGTGATGATCATGTGTAATATCTCGTATTTTAAAACCTAATTTTATTAAGCTTAATGATTTTATTAGCGTAATTTGATGAAAAAAAAATAATTATTATTTTAATTTCGATTTGTTTTATGGATTTATCGACGCTTTTGAATTCATATTTTAATTTAAGTAATTGTTGTCATTGTGAATCATTTTAGACAAATTCGTTCACGACCATGATTTTATTATATTCTTTTAATTTCGATTTTCGGTTAAAAATATGTATTCCCATTATTTCTCATATTTTGATTTTTAATATTTTAGATTCATTTTCGATTATAACTTCGTCATGTGATTACGATCTTATTTTTGGATTTATATTTTGTTAACTAGATATATTATTTAAATTATAGAATTTCTGTTTAAATAGTTAAATTTATTTTAATGATTTTATCCGTAGAAAATATTTTCGACTTTCAATTTATTTGTTTTCGGAAATCTTTAATATTTGGGAAGTTTTAAATTAAAAAAAAAAAGATTTTCGGAGTTTATTTATGAAATTCTTTCTGGAATTAATTCTCTTTCATTTTATGCTTTTTGGTTTACGGAAAATTGATTTCGGAAATTATTTAAATTAGTTTTGGTTTATCCGAATTTGGCTTAAATATTTTAGTATATGTTTTAAATAATTTTTCAGGGTCTTATAATGTATTTCCGTAAATAATATAAGTTTTTACGTTCGTTGGTAAATTCTTCCGAAAATGTTTCCAAAATTCTTTATATAGCTTTTTATTAATTTTAAGCCTTCGGATCCGTTCGAAATAAGTTTTCCTTAAATAAATTTTATATAAAATCTTCCAATAATATTTTTATATTTTTAGTATTTTATTTTATGTGTATTTGTAAAAAAAAAAAAACCCGCACCCTCGCCCCGACCGGCGCCCCTCTTTTCTTTTTCTTTCTCTCTTCTCTTCCCTACCTCGACGCCTCTCCCGTGCGCCCCTGTTCTGCAACCCTAACCCTAGCCGGCCTCCCTCGCCTCTCTCCTCCTCCCTGCTCCCTCGCTAGCCGCCGCCTCCTCTCTACTCCGGCCAACCTCGCCGGCCTCAACCTGCAGCAGCAGCTGAAGAATTAGCCACCTAAGCATCTGCGCAGCACCAGCAACGAACTGCAACAGGGCAGCGACGAGTCGCGCAACTCACGCCACCGCCCGGTCCCCGGCGAGCTCAGGCGACCACCATCGAGCCACCCCCGTCCCCCAACGAAGCCTCCCCAGCCTTCCTTTGCCCCGATTTGTCGGTTTTTAATTGGTATAAATTTCTGAAAACCCTAACCCTTGTTTTGATTAATTGGGTATGGATTAGCTTATAAAAAGCTAAATTGATTGTTTGTTTATGTATATATGTGCTGTAAGATTGATTTGGATAGGTTAATTGTGTGGTTGTGTTGAGATTTTGGAAAAATTGGATTCTTGGCCGGGTTATGCCCGAATTTTTCAGATCCGTCCGTTTTGCGATTTCGGAAAAATTGATTATACAATATGTTTTAAAATGTATCCAATTTCATTTTGGAACCGTCAATTTGAGAAATTTATGCAGATTTTATCGAAATTTGATTCCTAGGTCAAATTCGGGGTGTAATGAAATTGGGTCGCTTAATTGAGCCGTCCTGCTCAATTGATTTTTATAATATTGTTTAAAATGTATTTAATTTTATATTGGAAGTGTTGATTTGGGAAAATTGTATGTAATTGATCGGAATTGGATTTTTAGGTCAAAACTCCCGCGGGTTTAAATTGGTTTGGGTAATTGGGTTATTTTATTCAATTGACTATATAAATTACATTATAATATGTTTAATTACATTTTCGAACCGTCAATTGATATGTTTTGGCAAAGATTGATCGGATTTGCGTTTCGGGCTCAAAAATCCTAATTGTGCTAAATTGCGTATTTTTTTTATTGGTTTTGAGCAATTAATTATTTGATATGTTATAAAATGTGTTTAATTACATTTCTAAACATTCAATTTGATTAAATTTATAGAATTTTAACGAATTGTCTTTTCGGGCCTAAAACCCTACATTTCAAGTGAAATTATGAAATCGATTACTTGTATTGTTGTTTTTCTAAAATTGAATGTATAGAAATAGTTGAAATGGTATTAATTGCTTTCTAATACCTTTAATTTGAATTAATTAAATTGAATTACTTGAGTTTGTGTCATGGGCTTTAAAACCCTAATCTTCGGGATGATTTTATAAAATTGATTTTGCTATGTGTATTTTATCTAATCGAATTCTATCTTTGGGTTTTAAATCATTTAAATTCTGTTTTAACCTAATCGGTTTGGATTTCGTTCTATGTAAATGGTTAGGTTACCTATTTAGTTGTAAAACCTAATAAATAAGTTATTTTCGATAAATTAACTTATGATCGATTATTCTTTCTCGGGCTTTCCAAATTAAGTTGAAATGTCCCAAGTGATATTTGTATTAATCCGTTTTGATTTAGTTTTAACCTTAAATCTTAATAAAGCTATGCTTTTAAGTTTTAAGTTTTGGACACGTTTTCTAAGAAAGATCATTTGGGTTGTTTGTGTTTATTTAATTAGAATATGTGAATTATTGATTGATAGAATAGTTTCTAATTTAGTTTTCGATTTCTATCGGATCTAGGAAAGCTTTCTCGTGGATCCACGAGCTAGGGATCTCTCTCCCTCTTATCTTACTTAGCTAGCTTCGGATCCAGGTAAGTCTCTACTTACCTCTACTTATGAGTGTTTAGTAAGGATGTAGCTAAGGCCCCTAAGTGTTACGTGACTTGTATGCTTTATATATCATGTTATGTTGTGTAACACATGATTATCCATTGTTGGCATGCATGTTAAGGGTGAAGTGTGGGTTAATAAGACACGAATAAGACATTAATTACGTAAAGCGAAAGATGTTGAGCCGAGCCCAGTCCGGTCCACCGGTTAGAATAGTGGTCAGAGGCGTTCTGCCCTGTGCGTTTCGTTCCAGTCCACCGGCTATAATAGTGGTCAGAGGCGTTCTGCCCTGTGTGTGTACATCCGGTCCACTGGTTATAATAGTGGGGGATCTCGGCTCAACAGACCCAAATAAATAAGTTAATCCATGGAAAAAATACTAAATACTTACAGTGAAACACCATGTGAGTCGGGGCTAGTCCGGTCCACCGGTTAGAATAGTGGTCAGAGGCGTTCTGCCCTGTGTGTTTCGTTCCGGTCCACCGGCTATAATAGTGGTCAGAGGCGTCCTGCCCTGTGTGTTTACTTCCGATCCACCGGCTATAATAGTGGGGCTCCCGCACTCACATGGACTATTAAAGAATATGTGTTGAATGACCATATTATTAATGAGAATAAAGAATAAGTCTAATTGGACCATGACTAGCTTTTATTATATGTGTTACCACATGCTGCTTATGTGCATAATGAGTCACTTTATATTTCGGTTATACCACGCTTATATGTTAAATGAGATGTTGCATATGTTTTATATGTTACTATGAGTGTATGGAAAGATTCATGCTGTGGGTTGTGAGTATGTATGATATTGTATTAACGTATTGTACTATAATTTAATACACACTTGATGATATCTCTCCTATAAGGTAGGGTAGCGAGACTTACTCAGTATTGGATCCGTACTGATACTACACTGGTTGAATGGGTCCTGTGATGATCCACCGATGGTGGGGAGCAGACCTCTTGTGCAGGTTTAAGATCGGATACTGTGTTGGGGTGGAAGCCTTGACTTGAGTGAGTAGGCAATCCGGATATTGATCCTTCGGGATTTGTTTTTGTTTAGTTGTATTTTGTATTACATTCCTGTTTTGAGAAACATATTCTGGGGTTGTAATCCTAAATCGTATTATAACTTTTGTTTGACTTACCTTGTTAAGGATTTATTTTAAATGTTGTCTTGCGTTTTTGATACTTTGTACTAAAGGTTGATCGGATATAGCCTTAGCACTTAGTACTGGAACGGTAGGAGTGAACCGGTCTGGTACTAAGTGTGGCGGTAATACCCCCGAGTTTACGATTTTATCCTTTGCTTCCGCTAAACCTTTTGATTTTAAACGAAATTTTTCAGTAGTAAATTTGGGGGTGTTACATCATGTCATCTACATAGATGGCCACAATGATGTTACCATGATATCCATCCTTAAGAAAGAGGGAATAATCATTTCTTGTTTGTCGAAATCCCTGAGAGAGTAATGTAGCAGTAAGTTTCTCAAACCACTGTCTTGAAGCCTGTTTGAGACCATATAATGACTTGACTAATTTGCAAACATGGTTGTGAGGATTAGGAATCCTCTGTGGTATTTTCATATAAACCTGTTCTTGTAGATCACCATGAAGAAAAGCATTATTGACATCTAATTGATGCAAGAGCCATCCTTTTGATGCAGCAATGACAATGATACACCTGATAGTTGCCATTTTGATAACAGGAGAAAAGGTTTCTTGAAAATCAATCCCTTCTTTTTGATTAAAACCTTTTGCAACCAGTCTTGCTTTATATCTTTCTAATGTACCATCAGCTTTCAGCTTAATTTTGTAAACTCATTTGCATCCTATAGCCTTCTTACCAGGAGGAAGTGGAACAACCTGCCAAGTATGATTAGCTTGCAAAGCAATAATTTCCTTGTTCATAGCAGTAATCCAATTGGAGTCCTTAGAAGCTTCTTGGTATGATGTTGGTTCATGAAATAAGGGCATGGTAGGAGATGATGGAGTTTGAACAATGCCACACCAGTGAGAAGAGCTGCTATGAGAGCAAATATAATCAGATAAATGGGAAGGTGGTCTGTGAGATCTGCTAGATCTACGAGGAGCTGTTTGAGATATTTGTTGATCATTCAAGCTGGAGTGGTGTGATGTATCAGATGTATTGGAGGATATATGAGAATGCAATTGGTCAAAAGAATTGTTCTGATGAAATTGTAATGGTGGAGAATCAGATGACTGAGAACATGCATGAGGAGATGTATTATCCTGTGAGGTTTGGAAAATAGGTGAAGGATGTTCTAGAATGAAGATAGGAAGGATAGTTTGATCTGTGTTTAAAGATGAGAGATGGAATGGAAAGATATGTTCATGAAATGTAACATTTCTACTGACTGAAATTAACAAACATATGTCCTTATTCAACTTGTTTCAAAATCAAAACAATGGTCGACTCTATAATTTATATTAACTGATTTGTGTATTTCAATAATTTTTATTTTTTAATTAAAGTTCAATATTATCATTTTTGTAAATTGTAGTCTTGGAGGTGGATTCTCATTATTTTTAGCCTAGTCTCTGTTTTCATTTGTATTACTAATGTTCCTTTTTTTCGTACTTTGTTTTTGTGTAGGCATCATAATAATAATATAACAATCTATAGAAGCTGTAGACTGTGGTTATTTATTCCAAGACAAAGATCAGGTGTTACTTTCCAATTTCCATTTCATTATATTATTGTAAAATTTTGTTATTTATGTTACTTTGTGTTACGTATTTCTATATTTACTAATGTCTACTAGGAAGTATGAATCAGGATATGAAAAACGTAAGAAAAAGAGAAAAATTGAAGAATTTATTCAATCTCAAAAAGGTGCACTTGATAGATTTATTAGCATTAGCAATCAAAATACTTCAAAAAATACATGTGAAAATCTTGCAAATGAACCACCTATTAGTGATGATAATATTAGTAATACTTTAGAGTATAATGAAAAAGTTAAAGGATGTGAAGAGAAAAATTAATGTATGGATAGAATGGATTCATATGTAGATGTTGATATATATGATCCTGGAAATTGGAAAAATATTAGTAATAATTTGAGAGATTTGATAGTAGAGAAGGTACCTATTAGATATGACAATAAAGACTTTCCAAAAGATGAAAACATAAGGCATTTTTCTATAATACATTACACTAGAAAATTAGGAAATGGAGAAATACATGATCGAACATGGTTAGTTTACTCCAAGAAATTAGATAGAGTATTTTCCTTTTGTTGTAAATTATTTTCAAAGTCAAATTTTAATTTTTCGACTAGCATATGACGGTTGCAAAGATTGGAAAAATCTTGGTGCTAAGCTTAAGGCACATGAAACAAGCAATGAACACATAATTAATATGACTTCTTGGATCGATGCAAATGCAAGATTACAAAATAAAAAAACAATTGATAATAGGCTACAAGATCATATAAATAAAGAAAAAGAACAATGGCGAAATGTATTATTGAGAATTACTGGTGTAGTGAAAACTCTTGTAAAAAATAATTTGGCATTTAGAGGAACAAATGAAAAAAATTATGCAGATAGTAATGGAAATTTTTTAAGTCTTATTGAAATGATTGCTCAGTTTGATCCTATAATGCAAGAAAATTTTAGACGTATTCAATCATGTGAAATTCATGATCATTATCTTGGTCATAGGATACAAAATGAAATTATCGATTTGTTGGCAAATGAAATAAAATGTACAATTGTAAGAAAGGTTAAAGCATCAAAGTATTTTTCTATCATACTTGATCGCACTCCTAATGTAAGTCATCAAGAACAAATGTCCCTTGTATTAATATTTGTAGATATTTCATCTCTTCCCATAAGAAAAGAAGAATATTTTATACAATTTTTGATTGTTAATGATACATCAGGTCAAGGACTTTTTAATGAACTTAAAAATGCATTAAACAACCTTGGCCTTGACATTAGTGATGTTAGAGGACAAGGGTATGATAATGGCTCTAATATGAAAGGAAACCATCAAGGTTTGCAAAAGCGGTTATTAGATATAAATCCTCAATCATTTTATACTCCTTGTGGTTGTCATAATCTTAATTTGTTGCTTTCTGACATGGCTAGTTGTTGTTCTAAAGCTATTACATTTTTTGATGTGTTGCAACGTATTTATTCAATATTTTCTTCTTCTACTAAAAGATAGAAAATTATGAAAGAACATGTACCTTCTTTAACCTTGAAACCAGTATCACAAATGTGTTGGGAAAGTTACATTGAAAGTGTTAAAGCAGTCAGATTTCAAGTTTCACAAATAAGAGATGCCTTATTTAAATTAGTAGAAACTAATAATGATCATAAGACAAAAAGTGAAGCTTATTGTTTGGCTACATATGAACTTGAAAGTTTTGAATTTTTACTCGGCATTATAATTTGGTATGATTTATTATTTGTTGTTAATGCAATTAGTAAAACCTTACAAGCCAACGATATGCAAATTGATGTTGCTATAAAGCATTTAAAAGGTCTTATTTCATTTTAAAATAATTATAGAGAAAATGGGTTCACAACAGCACTAATTGCAGCTAAAGAAATATCTTCTGAGATGAATATAGAACTTGTAATTTGCGAAAGAAGAATAATTTGTAGGAAGAAACAATTTGATGAAAATAATACCAATGATGTTGCACATTCTCCTGAAGAATCATTCAAAATTAATTACTTTTATTATGTAATTGATCAAGCTATTTCTTCTTTTGAAAGTAGGTTTGAACAATTTAAACTATATGAAGAAGTTTTTGGTTTCTTATATGATCTAAATAATTTAAAATCATTAGATGATGAAAGTTTGAAAACATGTTGTCTTAATCTAGAATTCTTTTTGAAACATGATACAATTTCAGATCTTGATGGTTTAGATTTATTTTTTGAACTAAAAGTGTTTAAAGAAGTTTTTTAAGATGATGCAAAAGGCCCATTAGGTATTATTAATTTCATACAAAAATTAAATTCATTTCCAAATGCCTTTATTGCATATAGAGGGCTATTAACAATTCCTATTACAGAATTTTTCAAAGTTAAAATTAATAAAATATTTTATACGGTCAACCATGTCTTAAGAAAGATTAAATGGATTAGCCATTATATCGATTGAAAAAGATTTAATGTCAAAACTTGATTTTCAACATCTAATCAATGAATTTGCATTAAAAAAAGCAAGACAAATTAAGTTTAAATAATTTTCTTCTATATAAATATAGTTTTTATTATATTAAAAAGACCTCGTTTGACATATTCGCCTAAGGTCTCAAAATACCTAAGGCTAGCCTTGATTACAGTCCATCATATCTTACTAGATAATCCAATGGCGAAATTTTAGTTTTCTAAATGGCAAATTGTTCCAACAAAAATAGGAAACTAATAAGGCTTTTAATATCTTTTTAGATTTTCATGGTAGTCCTCTGTCCAGTATCACTTCAAGGCAACCAAAAGCTCATGGGCAAATATTCAGAAGTATAGCTGGAGCTGGGTAAGAAACTTGCTGTGATCAATAACCACCATTTCCGAGAAATCACCAAGTAAGATAAATCAGGCTCCTTCATAGATGATTATCTCTGATTAGGCCTGCATTGAGTGCTGGTTGAAATTCAACATAAGTTTTTGATTTTAGGATGCATGTAATGTAACGAGCAAGCAGATTACGCAAGCTTTTCGGAAAAAAAAAAAGAAAAAGGAAAGAAAGAAAAGGCTTTAACCCTATGAAGATGATGTTATGCTCATTTTAGCCAAATTCATCTTACTTCCTTTGTTCATGGAGTAATTTATTTGAATATTCAAATTGAAATAATGATTAGAACTAATACTAATTTATTTTTTCCTGCTCGATTAACATGTCAGATCTCTTCTATAGGGCATTTTTTTTCATTTTTTTTCTTAGGTTTCCTTTTATTTTAGTAGGAGTACTCTCCTATAGGTATCAAATCAATGGCAAAATTATCACAGACAAGTTTCGCCTAAGCTATCAGTGATCCTCATACAATGTTGCTGAGCAAGCAGTTGTGGTTTGTCTCTTTGTTGAGATTAGGAAATGGTGCAAGGCTATGTTCAAATGTGTAAGGACCTTTCATAAGGTGGCAATATGTTCTACAAGTCCATCGCTGGGTTATGTATGATAGTGAATATATTGTGTTTTCTTGAACACGGTTGATGTTGGAGTGTTCTCAAGCGGTTAGCTCAAGTTTCTATATCAGTATTATCTTGGAGTATGTGGGTACAGTTGGCAAAAATTAATTTGATCTGTCCGATTCAAATTGCATAAAATCTGACCTGACATAATTCGATAAATTTATCAATTTGACCTGACATGATTCGATAAATTTATCAATCCGACCTGATCGAAACATGATATGAAGCTAATCCGATTCGAAGTTAATCCGAATATAAGTGACTTAATCCAATTCCAACCTCATCAATCCGACTTGATTTGATAAAATAAATTTTAATATTAATTACTTATGATAATAAAAAAATAAACATATCTTATTATTTATTTAAAGCTTTTAAAAATATATTATTATTTAAATTTGACTTTTTTTTACTTTTATTGTGAACTTACTTATTCATTAATAATATTATAATTTTACTGATTTTTTCATGTTAAAATACAATATTAAAAAGTCATAATAATAAACAAATAATAATTAATAATATATTATTAATCACATGTTTATATAAAGTCAAACTTAATTTTTTGCCTATAAGGTTAATGAGTTAAATTAATTTTGGTAGTTAATGTCCAATTTGACCTAAATCTAAAGTGATTCAATTAAAGATTAGCTTGGTCCGAATCAAAGCGGACTCATAAAAATTTAAAAGATCGGATTCGTTAAGTTAACTCAAACTTGATCCGTCAAATTGGCTTAGACACGAAATTACCCGAATACGACCTTGTTTGACTCAAACTCGACTTGATGGGGATGTAAACATCCTTAGATCTGACCCAATAAG
Organism: Tamarix chinensis; assembly: GCA_030549775.1. Lineage (NCBI taxonomy): Eukaryota > Viridiplantae > Streptophyta > Magnoliopsida > Caryophyllales > Tamaricaceae > Tamarix > Tamarix chinensis. The sequence goes on along the minus strand of CM060180.1, from coordinate 47,623,970 downwards.
ATAACCCAAGATAATTCAAACCTGATCTGACTTAAAATTAAACTATTTCAATCTAAACCCGACCCGAACTAATAAATTAACCAATACAACCTAGATCTATAATGACCAAAATTCGAACCCGACCCAATCTGAAAAATAAGAAGACTTAAAAAAATTTAAAATAATTTGAATTCGAAATTATTCGACCCGAATCTAGCTTGTCTTAGTGATTACCACCTATACATGTGGGAGAAAAGAAGAGTTATAGGGAATCTTTGCCCCTCAGACTTTTGCTTGGTTATTTTAGCATCGTAAAGGGTAGAGGTGGCAGTCGGGTCGGGGTCGGGTCGGGTCATAGCGGGTCGGGTCATTAACGGGTCGGGTCATTTCGGGTCATTTGACTATTGCGGGTCGGGTGCGGGTTGGGTCGGGTCACTAACGGGTCGGGTCATTTCGGGTCAATCAATTTGGCGGGTCGGGTCGGGTCATTTCGGGTCATTTTGTCGGGTCGGGTCAGTTGCGGGTCGGGTCATTTCTGTTGCGGGTCATTTCGGGTCAATTTGTCGGGTCGGATCGGTTTCGGGTCGGGTCATTTTGGTTCCGGGTCATTTCGGGTTAATTTGTCGGGTCAGGTTAGGTCCGGCTATTCGAGTTAAGAAAACTCGGATTCGGATAATTTCGGGTTAACTTGACTGGTGGTAGGGTCGGGTTGGTTTCGGGTCATTTTCTAGTTCACGTGAGTAGGTGGCTTCGGCCGATTCAGGTCATTTCATATTTTCATGTAATAATATAATATGACGGGTTAGTTATGTGATGTCCGAGTTGTTTCGAGTTAAGTTGATGGGTGGGGTCATTTGACTCATTTCATACAATTTGACGGGTTGAATTCAATTAGTTACGGGTTAACTTAATGGGTCGAGTTTTGACGGGTTACTCATATTCGAGCCTAAGTAATTATCATTTCATAAATCATAAATATTAGACACAGACAATCATAAGATTAATATTGCAGATAAAAGAATTAAAAATATTAAATGCGCTTTATTTTCACAAATAAATAGTAAAGATATTTATAAATTTTAATAATAAAAAATATTGCGCTTTGAATCAAACAAAGATATTTATCATTGATTATAATTTATTTGATAACTTAAAATATTTAATTACTTAAAAAAAGATAATTTTATAAAATAAAGATGATCAAAACAAGACTATACAATGTATAATTAATTATTATTTATTACATTGTATATATTAGATACAATAATAAGATTACTAGTAAAGATAAATGAAATAAGAATATTATATGTGTTTTATTTTTACAAAGGTAAATAATAAAAATATTTATAAGTTTTAATAGCATTATATTCGATTGCTTAAAATATTTATAAATTTTAAAAGTAAAAATATTAGATATTTATAATATATTATATTTACTTAATTAGTTAAAATATTTGATTACTTAAAAAAAGATAATTTTATAAAATAAAGGTGAGCATAACGAGAATAAACAATGTATAATTATCATTTATTACATTGTACATATTAGATACAATCATAAGATTATTAGTAAAGATAAATGAAATAAGAGTATTATATGTGTTTTATTTTTGCAAAGGCAAATAATAAAGATATTTATAAGTTTTAACAGTATTATATTTGATTGCTTTAAACATTTATAAATTTTACATGTAAAAATATTAGATGTTTATCATATATTATATTTATTTAATTACTTAAAATATTTAAAAGTTAACATAATTTTATATATTTTCATTAATTATTAATTATTATATATATATATTCATATAAATTAAAAATTAAATAATGTAAAATATAAATATTAATATTATAATTAACAAAAATAATTAGATATTGTAAATTTAAAATTGATTAACGTAGAATACTAAATTATATTTAAAGTAAATTAATAATATTAAAAGAAAAAATATAACTAAAACTTTAAATTTAGGGTTGTAACGTGATATACTCTTGATACGGGGTATAGTTATTATTTGTTGGATTTTGTGGGTGATAAGTGATAAATTGATAACTAATAAATAATACTATTATACTCTTCTATTAAGAGTTTCTTCAAATAGGTGGATTAGTAGATGTAATGAACACGTTTTGAAAATCAGTTTATAGGATTATAACTGGATGTTTGTCTTTTTTATTTTTTATTAATAATATATCTTATTAGGATATCATTAATAAATAATAATGTCTAGGGTAAAATTATAAAAAATAAGTACAATTTAGAAAATACTATATTTTTTAAAAGCTTTAAATGAATAATAAAATATATATGTAATTTATTATTATTATTATTATAATATATTTTTATGTCTGATTAGGTTAATATTGGGTCAGATCGGGTGATTGTCGGGTCGGGTCAACGCTGGGTCGGGTCGGCTTCAGGTCGGGTCAAAGCGGGTCGGGTCGGGTCAATAACGGGTCGTGGGTTGAGATCGGGTCGGGTCGGGGTTGGGTATGGGTCGGGTTGAGTTGCTAAATTTTTTGGGTCATATCAGGTCGGGTTCGTTCGGATCGGGTCGGGTTGGGCGGGTCGGGTCAACTTTTGTCGGCTCTAGTAAAGGGTTGTTTTTTCACTATGCTCTCTGTTTGTCCCGGCGTTTTACGGATGGGAGCTTTAGGCCACAGGGTATGAATTGTCGTGCTCTGCCCTATGAGTTGATGTGCGGTGGTTCCTGTATGGAGGTATTTTTGCTGGATATGTCGGATTAAGCCTTATCAAAAATGATTGGCACCCATCTCTAAATACTTATATGGTAGAGGAAATAAGTTTTACTTTCAGGGATAATCCTTTTTATTTAATTGTATTTGTCGGATTACTTATCAAAAGAAATATTATTAAAATAATTTTAATAATATAATTTAAAGAATGAAATTATGTAATTAAATCTCCTAAAGTTGTTCTAAAAAAATTATATATATTTTTCGAAGTTTTAAAAACTGTATATGGACGTATTTAATATGAGGAAGCTACTATTATTCACCTATGATTACGTTGCACAAAAAGGGGGGGGGTAATGATAAGATTAACGTGTCTTAAAATTGTGATAACTCAAAAAAAATTGTCAAATGTTCAAAAAAAAAATCCCTGAAGTTATGATGTTTTTTTCTTTAAATATTCTTCAATTTTAAATAAATGATCCATAATATTTCTATTAAATGTATTTTAGTTAAATTAGCTAAGAAATGTGTATTCTATAGAGTTGAAAATATTCTATTTTTTTTAAAACACCCGGTCATTTTAAGGATTTCATTTAATTTTATTATATATATATAGGATAATTTTTATTTATGTGCCTTTATACTCGGCTTAATACTTTTTAGGTAATTTACATTTAATTTTTCCTCTTAGGTACATCTCTATTGAGTTTTACTTGAGGACCTAGAAGGGTACTTAAATGAAATAAAAAGGTGATTTGTTTTTACCATTTAGGTATTCATGTGAAATTAAATTAAAAAGGTATTTAGGTAAAATTATAAAAAGTATAAGGTACTTTAAAAATATTAGGATGGGTACCCAAAAGGGTATTTATGGAATAACTTATTATTAAGAAAAATTCCCATCTACAAATTATAATTTATAAAATTTTATCTCGTACGAGTGTAAAACTAGTTAGGAAAAATTTTATAGTAGTTGGGTGAAATTCATCCCAAATGCATTCCCATTAAATTCTTTTCCAAGTCGAATGGTGGCCGTCTGTTTTCAAATATGGATAAGTAAATCTAGTAATTTTGGCATCATTTAGTTAACATCTAGTTGAAATAAAGATTATATTAACATTTTTTATTAATAATTTACTGTTTGGGAATGTTTCATAGTAAATAATGGTAAAAATTAAGGATAATATTAATTTTTTTTCAAAGATTATATCTAACATTAGGGAGAATGAATTAATGATTTAAACTAATTTACTTATCAAGAAAATTATTTTCTCAAACATTGAGAAATTCTTGCAAGGAGTTGCTAAACAAACCAACCCAAATTTATCAAGAAAATTATTTTCTCAAACATTGAGAAATTCTAGCTTACAATGAGTCTTATTATATAATATAGATCATATATATACTTTACTTTTTTTTGACATGAAAATATACTTTATATGCAATCTCAACAATCATATAAGTGAGTGTTTATAGTGAATTGGGCTCGTGTAAGAATTTCTACTTAGATATTAGAATTTTTGAGCATAAACATCAAGATGCTAGGGAAGTTCGAAGGTAAATTATATGATACACCCCAAGTGCATCTTGTAGGATACACCTAGCACTATAGATGAGCAAGGTTGGGTTGCGACCTTTTTAGACATGGATTAACTCGTTCATTTAACTAAATAAGCTAAGCTCAAGCTTTGTTTTGAAGATTGTTTAGTAAACAAGGCAAGCTTAAGCATGAAAAATTTGGGATCAAGCTCATTTATAGTGCAAAAGCTTATGAGCTTGGCTCATTTAGCACAAAAACTCGTGAGCCAGCTTGACTTGTTTATAAATGATCCAAGTTTGATCCTTATCTTTAGGCTTGTTTATTAAACGAGCTAAGCCCGAGTCCACCTTGATTTAGCTTGACTTGACTCATTTATAGTCTTAGATACACCAAAGTATGTTAAGTAACTATATTTTTAGAAAGAAAAAAACACTTCCCAACAAACATGACAAGTTTAACAAATAGGGTAATGCAACACAAATAGTCATTCATAACATTACGTTAGTTATTTTTCAAATAAGGCATTACATTCTCCTTAAACAAAAGGCACACCAAATCAACAAAATGGCTATGACTTTGATGGAACCCTAGATGGCAGAAACCCAATTTGACTAATGATGTTATTGCACCACCTTTATCTAGGGCTTTCACAAATGATGGAGACCCTAGGCACCACCTAACCATTAAATTTGAATTATCCAGGGGAGAGACAAATTAAGAAGTCGCTCCTCAATATTGCTAAAAGGGGTGATGTGCCCATGCAAGTTAGAGTGCATGAAGACCAGGCTCGTGATGCTATTATGGAAAACATTGAGTATGATTCGTTTGGAGATCTTCCTCATGGTTTTTCTACATCCTATATGGATGCCCTAAAAGCTTACAAAGGACTAACTCGTAGACAAATAGACTAGTGGGGTTCTTGTAAGGAATTTGACACTAAGGATTTTTACTCAAATGAAAAAGTAGGCTCTATCATATCACACGAATCTTATAATAAAATTGTTGGGTAATCCTTTTGGCTAAAAAACCCTTATGAGAGATTGTGAAGGATGTGATGCCTTACAAATGCCTTCAATCTAATTGATATAGGCTTAGGGGGAAGGTGTGATATCATCTATTTTGGTTGCAATAAAGACTATGACTTTGCCCTTATAGGAGGGCCTTGGATGGTAGTTGGCCATTATCTTTTAGTTAGGAAGTGGGAACCAAAATTTAGTCTCAGGCATGCCAATCTCAATAAGTTTATAGTGTGGGATTGTTTTCCAAAATTTAGATTAAGTACTATCAACAACATATCCTTCTTTATATGGGTAAATTTTTAGATGATCCATTGAGAGGTAAATAGGGTATCGTTCTAGCCGGGGATTGAGAGGGCTCACCTCTATCTAACTAGCTTGAAAATAAAACTAAAACTAAAAATAAAAATCCTAAATAACATAGAATAAATAAATAAGAAAAATACTAATGGGGGTTATAAAAAAATAATAAAGGAGTAAATAAAATAAAGTAAACTAATAACGAAAATAATGAAAATGATAGGAAACCGCAGATATGAGAAATATGTTAGGGAAATAAAAATCCACCACTAGATTAGGTCGAAATATAATATTTATCTCTAAGTCATCCTTTAATCGTGAGAATGAGATCGACCAAGTTGCACACCCAACGCAGGTCCATACACCTTATATTACTTCCCTTAATTAATTAATACGACCACGTGCCTATATTAACCCTATTAAATACTAGCAGTATAGCAGCAACAAGCGGCTCCTATATTTAACTAGATTTAATGCATTAAGTGTAAGTGGAAGGCTGTCAATCTAAGTACCAAGACTAGTATAAAACGTATGTCTAGCTGTATTTCCTATCCTTGACCCACACGTATCAAAACGTTTTACCACTTCGGTTAGAATCACAAAACGATTAGGTGAATTGTTATCTAACCTAGCTGCAATTTATACACATAAATTCTAGTATATTTAGATGGCCACCTCGCAGGCAAATAATCCTACATACTGTCACTTATGAGGAACCAGAACAAGGCATGCACCAAATAAACTATACTGGACAGAATCATACATATAAACGATAGCAATTAACATAGAGTCAAGAAACAATCTCACGAAACAAAGAAAATAAAATTATAATTCAAATCCTAATCTAGGGTTTTAAATTATTCCCTAACAATAAATAATCAGCCGCTCATAATTAAAGAATTAATTACACAAAAATATATATCTAAAATATAAATTAAAAATAAGAGAAAGAATTAACCGGAATTGATTCTGGATAAAAGATTAAGAATTTATTCAGATAAAAATTAATTTTATCTGAAATAAATTCTACCGGTATAAATTTCCTCTTATTTTTCCTCCTTCTCGGTCTTGAATTTCCGTGCCAAATTCTTTTTCTTTTTCTTTTTCTGTCTGGCGGCTGGTGGCTGGCAGTGCTCGTTACGTGCGTCGCTGAGGCTTCGGTTTCCGTGCCTCTGCACCTATTCCCTGTCTCTTGTCATGTTCATCTCTCCCGAGCCTATAAAGGCTCTCTCCCGTCTCTCTCTGTCTACGTCGTCTCATAGAGCCTCGGAAGGCTCTGTCGCACCCTTCTCTCTTCGGTTTTTGTGCGGCGCTGCCTTGCGTCGTCCTTTGTCATCCGTGCGGCTCTGTTTGGTGTGCCCAACTCGTTGCCCGGTCTGCCTGGCGGCTACCCCTCGGCGTATAGCGTCAGAGCCTACCGGATGAGGCAGCCTACTTTGCCGCACCCCACTATTGCGTCTTTTTTTCTTTCTTTTATAATGCTGCGTCAGGCCCTGCCGCATTTCTTGTTTGGTTCGTTTGTCTTGTTCCCAGGCCTTTGGGCCTTCACCCTTTGGCCGTTGGTCCAAAGGTCAAATTTCTTTTTTTTCTTTTACTTAAAAATAAAACCTGCAAAATAAAATTAAATCAATATAAATAAATAATATTTTATTCTAAATTTACTTAATTTATATCATTTTAGCTCAAATAATAATATTTATGCAATTTTTACCACTTAAGCATTAAACAATAATTATTCCCCTATATTAGTTATATAAACTACCAAAAACTAAGATTATAAGGGTATAAAATGTGTCAAAATATGAACTCGTCAGTGGACCTTGCCACTTTATAAGTATGGAGAAGACGATGTGTTAGACTAGCTATAGAAGCTAATCTTGGGAAGCCCCTACTTTTGAAGTTTAATCTCTAGTGGAGAATCTAGCAGGTAGAATGAAAAATAATGCATCTTACATGCTTCTAGTCTGGGGGATATTGGCATAAGAAGGAAGATTGTGTCAGTTTCAGTAGGGATACAAGGGACGAAGTTATGCATGTCGGGATGTGGTGCTACCTAGGGATTAGGAGGAGGGAATTGAATATGGTTTCTGGATGGTTGCTCAATCAAGAATTAGCTCTAACACAAAATTATATGTTCAAGGTGAGATAGAGTAGTGGGGAACAAAGGCACCACCAAGAGCAAAAAGAGATATTAGAACCTAGGTTTGCATTCTTGGATCAAGATAGCCTTAAGGAAAATTTAGATGATATGTTCAGTTATAGGATAACCAACTTTAAAGAAGCAGTCGATGGGGATAAAACTCTTAATGTGAGTTAAGTTACTAAACAAAAATATATTGGCCAAGTTACTAAGGGAAAGGAGGGATGTAAGGCTGTCATGGAAATTACCAACATATGTTGTCATTACTAACTCAAGCTTTGAAGAAGACCATAGGTTATTGGCTTTGTATAAACCCCCTTTAGCAAATACATGGGGGTTTGGCAATTTAGAGCTAGATAAGGGAGGTAAGAACCAAGGGGCAATTCCAATGAACGAAGTTAACCCAATTTTAGAGAATCTTGACTAACTCTCATCATTAAGAATGTCAACCTTTGAGATTGATAAAGGAGGAGGATGTATGAGGAAGCAAGCAACATGTAAAAATAGGATTTGTGGATTTGACAACAAGGGTGGAGATACCTTATTTGAGGTTAAAACCGATTATCTTGGTTTTAGTAGGGATACCCTAGGGGCTAAAGCGAAACCTCTTATGGGTATTGTCATAAAGCAATGAAGTTGTGATTGAGCCCCACTTGTTCAGTCATACAAATCTTAGTATGAAATAAGTGGGGTGTTGTGAGTGATGGTTGCTTACATTACTTGGAAGATTTGATCAAACAATTTAGGTTGTGGATGGTTGTGATTTTGGAATTGAGAAATAGTAGTGATAAAGCATAAATGGTGACCTCTTCTCAAGGCTTCTTGAGATCCATGTGTGTCAAAGCTTTAGGTTTTTCGGGAGGCATATGGGTACTTTGATGTGATGATGATGTTTGACTTTCATCAGTTTCGTGCAAGACACAAATTATGAATGCCATGGTCCATCCTTTTGATAATAAGATGTGGTTGTTTTTGGCAGTCTATGCCAATTCATATCTAATTTCTTGTGTGTTGCTCTAGCATGCACCAAAAGAGGAAACTCCCTCTCATGATCTTCCTTAGCCCATTGCTGGGGATTTTAACCAAGTTGATGAATTAGATTATAACATCAATGGGACGTTAAGTCATAGATCCCATATGCAACGCTTAGCTAATGTAATGGCTAAGTGTAATATACTTGACTTGGGATTTTTTGGGCCACATTTTACATGATCAGATTCTTGTGGTTATGGTAGGTATATCTTATAACACCTAGATTATGCTTACTCTAACCCCCATTAGAAGTTTTGATTACACACATTATGAGGTGTGATGGTTGATGTATAGGGCATCAAATCACTTACTGATCTTGATTGATATAAAGCGAATGCCTAAAGGAATTTCACCTGACACTAAGCTTTTTAAGTTTAAGTTGGTGTGGCTAGGCCATCCTCAATTTGCATAGTTTATAAGATAGGGTTGGGATACAAGGTTATCCTTGTTGCAGAACATTCAACTTGGGTTAAAAATGTGTTTGGTTGTTTTGAGTTCAAAATCTGAAGATTCTAGAGTAGATTAAGTGGCATCTAGGTGCCCTTAGAGAGGGGTCATAATGGATATCTCCAAAATTTAAAGTATGAATTAAGGGAGGAATATGAAATAATTTTGTTGCAAGAATAAATTTATAAGAGAAATCAATACAAATATTAGTTTATAGTGAGAGAGGAGTGCAACACTAAAATTTTCCATCTCTCCACTTTGGTGAGGTAGGGATGGAAAAATCAATCGAGGTCATTTGACTTGGCAAGATATTAGAAGGAAGATATGGATAGGGGCATTTGATTGATCACAAAGCATTATAGAGATCTATTTTCTATGTCCCCTTAGGTTTGCTATAGTAATTTCACGTTGGTGGCTTTCATGAACCTAATGAAGGAGTTCTACATTGAGAAACTATGAACTATTAATTTTGATTAGGTTCAACCAACAATATTTTAGGTGGGCTCTTATAAAGCGCCAAGTCTTGATGGTCTGTCTCTAATTTTTTATTAGAATAATTGGATTATTCTATGTTTGATTGGGTGCTCACAACCTAGACCTCTAGCCTCATTTTAGAGGAAGTTAATGGTATAACTGTTATGCTAATACCTAATAAGAGCAACCTAAAGTGGGTGGTTAACTTTAGACCAATAAACTTAATTAATGTTTCATTAAAGCTAGTCTTGATGATCCTTGTTAATAGGATTCACCCAATCTTAGAGGATATCATCTTCCCAATTCACTCTAGTTTATTTTCTGGCCAAAGTAAGATTGGTAATATCCTCTAAGTGTAAGAAGAAGTCATGCACCCTTTTTGCTATAAATTAGGGAATAAGGGCTTTATGGCAATAAAGATTGATCTTTTGAAGGTGTACAATTAACTTAATTAGCATTTCATTGGAGCTACCCTTTGGCAGATCTAGTTGCCACAAGCATTAATTTTTTTGATTATGTAAACTATCATATCTGTTGTGTTTTCAATGGAATAATACCATATTAAATACAATCTACCCGACTCAAGGAATTCGTCAAGATGATCCATTAAGTCCTATATATAGAAAGCCTTTCTCATACTATATTTCAGGCGGTGGAATCAAAGCTATGGAAACCAATTTTAGTTTGTCCTAAAGGATCGAAAGCATCTTATGACTTTTTTTTGTGTGTAGATGACTTAATACTTTTTTTTTTCTAAAGCCTTGGAACAACAATTGGAGGCTGTTTTCTCAATTCTTTAGTAGTTTAGGTGTGAGTTGGGGCAGATTATCAATTAGGATAAATCTTGTATGCTCTTTCCACCTAAGACGAATGAGAGAGTGTCCCAATAACTTCATAGAAGATGTGGTATTTTTATGGTGAAGGAGTTTGGATGTTACTTGGATTACCATATCATTCATGGTAGACCAAGAAATCATAATTTTTTAGTTGTTATAAATAAAGTCAAGGTTAGATTAGAAAGATGGAAAGTCAAATGTCTTTCTTTTATAAGGCGTGTGACTCTTGCTAAGTTTGTACTCACATCTTTACCCACGTATACGCCACAAGACTATGATTTGTAGAAGGGAGTTTGTAATGAGATAAACCAAATTGTGAGGAATTTTATTTGGGATGGGGTTGAACTTGATAGGCACATGACATGGATACCATAGGATCATTTATGCTTTCCTAATCCTCAATGCCTAGCTATCCAAAAGATGAATTTAGCCAACCAATCACTACTAGAGAAGCTGGATTGGAAGGTTGTTATGGGTGTAAATATACCTTTTGTACAAGTAGTTAGGGAAAAATATTTTAGAAACAACAATCCACTAGACTTTTGTTGCAAGAGCCGACCTTCATCCATGGCTAAGGGAGTATATAAATGCTTGAAATTTGTGTCCAAATTCATTCGGTGGTTTATTAGTAAATGACAATAAGTTCACTTTTAGGAGGATCCATAGGCTAATTCCAAGCCCCTACGAACTGATATCAATGCAAACTTAGGTTTTGGCAAATTAATTAAGGTCGCAACTAATTATGTTGATGATGTGTGAGGATAGAGGTGGTTGATTTTTGCTCATTGGTTACCCAATAATATACTCCTAAAGATCACATGTATTTTTTTCTTGATAAATAGTGATATATCATATTCCCTATTTGGAGCCTCAGTGCGACATGATATTGCATAATAGCTTTAGCCTATAAGATGCTTGTGAATATTGATGTGTCAGTCTTAATTTAATTGGAAAGTTGTGTGGAAACTATAATTGTAGGAGAGGATTTGATTGTTCTTGTGGAGGGAAACATGAGATTGTTTGGCTATGAATGTCCAGTGGGCCAAAACATTATACTACCCCATCTTTTTAGGGTATTTAATGTGCATTAACCTATGCATTGAATTGTGATCTGAGTGTGTCTGATCTTAGTTTAAAGGTGTGTGTAAGGTTTGCATCATTTTGGTTAGGCTAGGTTTGGATTTTAAAAGATAATTTATTTTATAAAAAAACTAATTGATTGGTTTGGAGGTACTGATCGACTAGTTTGGGGTACTAGTCATTTAGTTCTACTAAACTGGTTATTCTTTGGGTTCAATTTTCACAGTGAATTTTTTCCCAAATTTTTTTGTGGTTTCATAATTATGTTCTAAGCATTTTGTTTATGAATTTTATGAAACATTTTAGTGTGCCTAACCTATTTTATTTATTTTCAACATATTTGTGTAGGGGTAAATTCTTAAAAGTCACTCGCATGACTTCAACTCCCTTATCTTCTTACTCTTCTGTTTCTCTCTCTTCTAAGAGATTCCTTAATACAAAGTTTGTCCTTGTAACATCTAAATACTTCTGGCTTTGATTCCCTATCCTTGTTGCCTTTATTCCCTTCTTGTGTTTGAAGTTTTTGAAACACATTACCTAAAGCAATTCATTTTTCACCATTTGAGCTTAATTGTAAAAAAAGGTCATCTTTGACCTCCAAAAATGTGCACTTGAAAGCTTAGAGTTGAAATAGGGTTTAGGGTCTCGATTTGTACACCCCTTAACCTTATTTTTCCACTAGAAACCCTTAGGGATTTCAAGTCCAAAGCTTTCATTTTCTCCTTTTTTCCCTAACCTTGAAACTTCCCTGCTTTTTCTTCATACACCGTTCACTCACATTTTCATTCATTAGCCTTCATTTATGATCTTCTTTTCCCCTTCTAACCATTCCTCTAACTCCTTTTGTTTTGATCTTAAGTAAGACGAGGTTGGAGTTACAAAAGGAGTAAAGGATTAGCTTTTATCTTCTAGATTCTCTGTTTTCTTCTTAAAGAGGTGGTTGTTCTATGGTTTCTCTCCTTAGTCTTTGATTGTATTCGATTTTTGTATGATTTTAAATGTTAACTAAGTTTTAATCTCATTTCTTGTAAGGTGTTCAAGTGTTGAAAGGGTTTGATTTTTAAATACTTTTTCTTTTAGTAGCTTTGCTAAGTTTTCTTGAGGTAAACTATTGTCTTCCCTATTTTATGAAAAATGGTATGCGTAAGGGAAATGAATGTTTTGTGTTTCTATAAAAGCACGAGTCTTAATAATATAAATGTGTTGATCATGTAAATGGTGCATAAATAAAATAATTAGTAGAAAGTCTAACATAAAGTCTTGTGTACATAAGCCTCATGGGTATGATTTGGATTTCATAGATGCCTTTGGTATTTCAAGTATCTCAAGCGACATTAGTATGTGTAATATGATGTATAGAATTTTTTATGATGGCTTAGCATGAAAAGAATATAATGTATGATTTCCTAGCTCTCGTTAAGTTCATAATGTATAAGCATGATTTTATTGTGCCATTGAGATTCTCAACATAATTTTGGTATTTTTCATATTAATCCATGATGCTTGTTAAGAACCATGAGTGATCCATGATTAATGTTCGGTTTGATTAAGCAAAGTCGTAGAATGTGATTGTGTGTACTATGCTTGGTGGGGGGCTGTTTTCGCCCCAACTGATAGACTAGTTTGACCAAACCATTGATCGGTCGGCTTGTGACTTCAATGTTCTTAGTCCTAAGTTAAATCCATTGACTGGTACCTAGAACTGTCGAACAGTTGAGTCAACCAATCGACCGGTTGGTCTGTGAACCCAGTAGTCTTAGTCTTTCCTTATACCCATCAACTGATTTGACCAAATCAATTGACTAGTTTTTAGAACAATAGATAGGTTGAGTTGACCAATCGGCTAATTTATCACCACTGTAAGGATTTGAAAATACCCACACCAATCGATTGGTCCATGAGACCAATCAATTGGTTAGCACGATCGATCAACTGGTCCTTGGAGACCCATCAACTAGTCTTGGCCAAATTGTGTTTCTTGCCTATTTCTTTCCAAACTTTATACTTTGAGTTTCCTTATACATGGATGATGACCTAGGATGCTAATATCTACAATTGTACCTAGATTAATTAAGTTTTAATTATGGATTAAAGTTATTAAAAATATTAATCCTAGGTTAACCTTAACGCAACTTTTTGGCCTTTCTCTTGACCACAAAATGATTTGATGGATAAAAAAATAAAATTTTCTTATGGCAGGTATCTATGTAATGAATCATAATGATGACTAATAGACTTCTAATGATTTATATCTTAGCCTTGAAATGTACTCCCTTGTAAGTTTGAATGACTTATTCGGTATAAAAGAAAGTAAAATGAACATATATGATGGCCTTAAGTTGACCTCATATTAACCTTATCTATAAATAGTAACTTTCACTTGGCTATTTAAATAAATGAATGAATAATATGAGTTAGGGTTGGAATTTAGTGGATCTTTAATTAAACCTTTATCTTTGACTTTAGGGATCAACTTGAAATATTCTTTGATGAATGGTAGGACAATGGTTAGGTAATGAATTATGGCTTTGACAATAGCCCTAAGCTTTGACCTAGACTTGAATTGTAAACAAAGAGAAATAAATAGAAGTAGAATGTTGTCTTGGAAATTTATGGATGATATTAACATTTTATAATTTTTCCTTTTGACATAATCAATTAAGTAATGAGATCATCACTTTAATACACCCTTAATGGAAAATTGGATAATCTGATAGCCTTATATGGTTGGTTTTAGATTTACATGGATTGTTACTTGGTAAGACATTATTTGTGGGCCTTGGTGTGATATGACATATTAATCTAGTAAGACATGATCTCTTAAAGTGGAACGAGCCTCATTATAGATTTGTATTATTTGATCCTTGATTAGTTGTCGGGAGTTAGTCTGCCTTTAGGCGCATTTTATCTTTGGGTGCCTTTGGGTGGGATACTCATTGATCTTGAGATTTTATTTGGTATTAGTATCCTTTATAGTCTAGACATGGGTGATGTACCAGGGAATATCGATAATAAAGGGTCTGGTTACCACAAGAGAGTTACTTTGGCATGGGCCAGTACTTATGTCCACCAATTTGCTCTAGCTTTGGCTGGACTTTACGTCCATATTATTTGGTTTGATTTCCATGGATATGGAAAGAACATGGGAAATAATCTCACCTATTGCTCTATAACTTGGGGTAATGGAATTTTATGTTCACCTAACAAAAGATGATAACCATAATGAAATCTAGAGGTATATTAAATGGTCTTATATTATCTTATTCTCAAACTCAATATGGTTATTTCATTGATATGATATTTGGCTTTGTCCTCATAAAGTATTAAGAGAACACGCCTTATCTGGGTTGTGAATGAATGCATAATCTTGTCCATTACTCATTAAACCGACATAAAGGATTGATATTATCACTTTAACCAAAGATGGTAATCGATGGTTGATAAGTATATCATGTAACCCACATTTACCTTCCTTAAATGTTCTATCAGTCATGTGTTCCTCTAAATGTATAATGTGGAATACTTATCGTTGTATATACATATATATTTACATACAGCATATGCTACCATGTATTTCCTTTGAGTGCTACATTGTCATGTAATCCTCTTGTTCATGTTTGTCTTCGTGATTTATCTCCTAATCTATATTGAAATGGAACCATGATCCTTCTACTATAAGAATAAATTGATCAATACTTGTATACATACATCTATATAATTACTTCAAGCATACCCTTGTATAATAGTGTGTGAATGACACGATAGGAGCATCACATGTACATTTTGTTATCATGAACATGTTGTGTGGACTTGCTTGTACTATATCCTACATGATAGTAGGAGATTAGTTTACTTAGTATGTATGCATACTAATGGAGTTGTTTTGGTAATCCCTTGCTCAATCTCATGAATAGGAAATCTTGTGTATGTTTTTTAAGACAACCAATGAGTGGTCTACCCTCTTCTTCAGCTTAGTTAGGCTATGTGAACTTACGCATTTTCGACGATTTTCTTCTGTAGTCCTTGCATGACCAAGGCATTCGCCATTGAAATTGATTTCCTTTAGTTAACGTTTTCTTTTGGTATATCTTTTGTATGAATTTTAGACTAACATAACCCTGGGGTGTGAACCTTGATTTTCATATCAAGTGTTTTCTTGTGCACTCTAGTTTCCTCGTGTCTAACGTGATTTAAGAGGTGATGTCTCTATCTTATGTTAGATATGGCAGTAACATCCATTTTTTAAAATTATTTTGTATTTTTGCTTCCTTAATGTTTTAAATAAAATTTTCTGGTAGTAAAAAATAGGGGTGTTACAAATATGGCTTCACATTAGTTTCCTTGTGCTCGTTGACAAGTAAATATTATATGGTATTACTTGGTTTATTTGTGCTAAGTTTTCATTATTACTTGTGACAACTTAATCATTTTTCTTGGATAAATTTTATAGGAAGAGATAAAATCAAATCAATTTAGAAGATAATTAAGGAAAATGGTGCCAAAATGAATAGGAAGGCTTGGAGTTAAAGGCATACGAGTATACCATCATTAAAAAGTCCAAAAGAGAAGTCATGTGCAAAAAATTATATGAAAATGTTCAAGGAACAAGAAATACGAGCATCTGTGTGTTTTGAATATGATACATACTTTTTTGGATATTTCATCATGGGATCATTTAATTTTATTTTAAAATACAAGGTTACCATATTTAATAATACTAACCACATTTTGCTCTTTTTATGGATTTAGTTCTCGCTCTCTCTTATCTATCTATAGGAAACATATTATGGTAAATAGAAGGAGAAAACAACCACTTATCATAGTTCATATTTCTCATTATTTTCTAACCATTAGATCTTAATTGTTAGATTTAATAAATTGCATTGTAATCAAAGTAAATAATTGAAGATCAATCAGAGTTGTTAACGCTAAGATAATCCTAAGTCCTCTATCCATTTTTTTGTTATATGTTGTTTTTCATTTTTAATATTGATTTGCTTCAAGTTTATTCTTTTGTTATTATATTAAAGTTGTATGTTTTTGTTCCATTTGATTCAAGTGTTATTTTCTAATTTGGTTAATTATGTTGAAGTTATGCTTTTTTTTAAATTTATATTTGATCACGTGTTATTCTTTCATTAATATGCTAGGCTAAATTAGTGTGGGGTAGGAGGATAATTGAAGATTACTTGATAATTGCTCATGAGATGTGAATTAGATGAAATTATTATATATATTTTTGGTTATATTAATAAATCATGCCTAATAATCAGTTATTTAAGATTAGTGCTTTATTATTTAGCTTGAACACTTAGTTTATTTGATTGCTAATCGGTTTTTAGGATAGTATAATTGATGCGGGAGCATCATCATCTAATGATCACACTCTTACCCTTAATTTTCTCAAGTTTGAGAGTCACAAAACTCTCCTCGCTTGGACAAATTAATCACTCCTAAGAAAAATAGCCATGCAAGTCATGCAAGCCATGCAAACATTTTCAACTTTTATCACCTCCACATAATAAAACCCCCACCTTTTTTTAGCCACATTTTTCCACATTTCCCACCCTTTTTAGCCCATTTATTATTATTATTTTAGCTCCAAAAATACCCCAAAAATTCAGCCCAATCTGTACCTATAATAGCCACACAAAACAAATCGCAAGTCCCTCTTAAGCCACATGACAAGTCATTTTCAGCACTTGGTAAGAACAATGCAGATTTTTGAAAAGGACAAGGAATGCTAGAAGACATTCTTTACTTATGTTTGCCCTTTGCAAGATTAAAATGATTCTTATATCTTTCCTTATGAATTAAGTGGCAACTGCATGAGTTGGATACATGAAGGAGGGACTCTACGATTCGAAATCAGCATGGAATACACCCCATGGCCAAGTGACATAAGGTGATATATTAGGTAGTTTATTTTTATTTTTATTTTTTTAGATCAAATCACTTATATTAGTTGGCTAAGTTTAATCATGCACTCTATCTATAAGTGCCAAGGAAATAATGAAAGAGAAATCAACTTGTTTTTGGTTGCACAATTTTCTCTTAAAAAAAAAAGAGTTCTCATCTTCCAACTCTAGTATAAGAGTTTGAAGTTTAGCAAAAATCTTTCAAGATTTATTCTAAGAGTTTAAATGTTAGGTGGTTCTTGTGAGTATTGATTCAAGGAGTTACCAAGAATCAATTTCAACTTCTCAAATCTCTCCCCATTCTACTCTTAATTTTTGGTTGATCTAAGTTTAATTAGACACCACTCTCTAGCATGAACCAAGTTGGATTTCTTATGTATCAATAGTTAATCACTAATTGTTAACATATACATCTATAAGGAGTGAATAAGTTGCTTAATTTAAAAAAAAAGATAATAATTCAATTTTATTATTAATCTTTAGGAATACATAATTCAAGTTGACAGTGATTATGGTTTTAATTAGTTGCTCCCTAATCGTTAATGCTACCATCAAGTGAATTTATAGATTTTATCATAGGTTATTAATTGGTTAGACAATACATCATAAGAATACCCTGTTCTATTTACATGAGGGGATGATAGAAAATTGACGTGCATAATTTCCTATAGGTTAACATAAAAAAGACTGATTGACCATATTATTCCATGATTGATTGATATCCCAATACTAAATATTTCATATGATCCCTATTATCTCATTACTATTATTTCAGTTATTTTTTTATTCGTTAGCTTCTTCTTTTCTTTATTACTTATTAGTTTTAATAATTATATAAGTGGGGTAATTACTTTGATAATAGGAATTAACGGATTAAATTACATTATCTATGGGATTGACCCCTGCTTGCTACTAGTTTTGGTGTGTATAGTTTAATTTGGTTTTCCACAGTAGCACATCACCCGTTGTGTGGCTTATAAGATGAAGACAAACCATTCATTGCATTAATATTTTCATGCCAAGTAGATATGGCTAAGCTTGATCCTTGATAGCACACACTCTAACTTCTTCGTTGGGGATGTAATAGCGTGGTTGGAGTACATTTCGTGGGGCAAAAGGGTGTTCAACATGGAACTTCATTAGAATTATGTTGTTTCACTCACTTATTGGTGGATCTAGAGATGGCATTGTTGGGAAGTTTTTGAGAATAAGAGTTGACCGAGTGACCCTATTCGTTTTATTTTAGCAAAAACAAATGACATGGAGGCAACTTGGGAAAATTCTATGCTTTTTCTAGGTTGGAGTCGAGATGAACGATGTTTGTTAGATGGATGTTACCATTTGAGGGAATGTTTAAGATGAATGTTGATGGATCTTTCATGAGTGGCATGAGCAATGCAGGAGTGAGTGGTATCTTAAGAGACCATCAGGCGTAGTGGGTATCCAGTTTTGTCATGAATATAAGGAAGAAGGATGCCATTATGATAGAGCTTTATGATCTATACCAAGGGCTCAAGATTGGCTCTAAGATAAATATTCATAAATTAGTTCTAGAAACAAATTTAAAGGATGTTGTGGACCTTATTTTGCAAGATCAACAAATGGTGGGGAACATTTACAACCTCATCCATGAGTGTAGGAAGATCTTATTAGGTAATAAAGAGTTGTGCTTCAACACGCCTGTCGGGGAGCTACTATAGGTGTAGATAAGTTGTCTACATTAGTTTCACACTTTACCCTAGGTTTGCATAGATTTATATCCCCTCCCCATGGAATTGTCTATGTTTTGTGTAACTATGTCTTGGATGTTAGTTTACCTCGACACATTTAGTATGATATAGACTACACATCTTCTAATTTTCAAAAATAAATAAATAATGTGCCATGGAGTCGTTTAGAGAAATGTGACATGGAGTAGATAATTACTACCGTAATATGATAATAGCTGAAACAACATGGAGTACTTAATTATCACTTAGTTATATGCTAATTAGACTATTATATGATAATCACCACTCTATTGTATGCTACAATAATAACTAAGCTAATAGCAATTTTATCATCATACATGCATTATTAGTATTTTGTGATAGAATAATTGCCATGTTCTTAAACAATAAGTGCCACTATGTGATATGATAATCACCAAGTCAGATGTAATAATCACCACCCTTTATGTGATACAATAATAATCAAGATCATCACCAAGTTAGTATATGATAATCATCACTGCGTGACATGATAATCACAATTTTCAATTAATTATCACTAATTAATTAAAATATTTATAAATGTAATTATATTGGCTTAAAAAATATATTAATAATAATAATAATAATAGTTATACAAATATAACTATATATTTGATATTTTTAGTAATTGATATAGTTGTTTTTTATAATTATTATGATATTCTTTCTTTTTTATATGTTGATTATTTAATGTTCGCGTGACGATTATTTATATTTAAAAGGCAGATCATAAAAAGATTACTGCTTTTGATAGCATAATAGCCACCACTCTTAATTTTTTTTATTTATCTATCTGACATAAAAAGAATATTTTACTAGATGTTTATATGATATGAGTTTGAAAGGTAAACGAGAACAAATGATTAAATTGCTGTGACGAAAGGTAGGTGATGAAGTTCGAAAGAAGCATTTTGCCGTCGCATCTTAGCTAAAAAGGTAAGAAAGAATATCCCTTTTTTTAAAAAAAATTAATGGAAAAGGAAAGAATATCAAATGAGGCCTTTAAATTTTGTTTTCCGATATGATATAATCTAAATTAATAAAAATTATTTATTATTATTATTATTATTATTATATTATTATTATTATTATTATCATCATCATCATCATCATCATCATAGTCAATAATATAAAACACAATATAGTGTTATTTTAATTATGATTATCAATTTATATTATTATTTTAAAATTTTATTAATATAACTTAATTTGATTTGATAAATCTTAAAGTTGGTTATGCCTTGAAAAAGTGCGAATATGTAACAGAGACAGAGGGATTGAAGATTTGTTGGAAAAAGATCATGGTACAGTAAGTCGTGTTAAACATAACCATTTATTCTACCTTTAATATGAAAATCTCTATAGTGACGCAGAGTCGCAGTCTCGCAGACCATCCTATGTAAACTTTTGATTTAGAGATTATTAATTAATTCTGTCTATCTATCATTTCTAATTTAAAATTTTGTTAGACTATTTTGATTAAGAATGTTTATGAATAGGATCTGATCAAATGTTTCAAATATCAAAACAATCAATTATCCAATCTAAAGTTTTCACATAACAAATAATTCAAAATTAACCGATGAATATTTTTAAATATGAATGAGTAATATCAAATAAAAAATTATCTAATTGATGGGGAAAAATCATTCTTATTTAAATTAATCTAATTGAAATAGCAAATTAAAATGATTAACTCATGACAATAATTCAAATTATATTGCATCCAACCAATACTTCTTCAAAATTTTAATATTATTTAAATACTTAACAAAAATAAATGAAATGAAGTAAAAAACATATACTCCCTCGGTATGTGAAAAAACTATATTTTAGGCACCAATTTTTAATTTTTTTATTGAGAAAGATTATTACTTTAAAAATGTCAAAAATAGTTTTCATATTTACTCCTCTATGTTTATTTTCTAGATAAATCAACTTTACTTGACTGAAGATAGCGATAACATAATAGGACTAATTGCTGCTAGACCTTAACCTAGACTGACATGCATAAAATAATATGAATCACCGAACTCAATTCAACCAAAATATCTGTGCGAACTCAGTCTAAATTACCTAATTTGTATCATATTTAAGAGTAATGACGCTTGTATCTTGATTATACCTAGGATCCGGCGGAAGCTATTATAATTAAATTATAGGACAAAATCGTATGGTTATAATATTGTACAAAATTTACCAAATTATGATGATGGTTATATGCTTAAAAGTGATTATATTTTTAGACCAATAAAATATGGAAAAGAATAAGATCATACATGAAATAATGAGGATGATATTAATAATAGTAATAGTAATAGCGATAATCATATGCTAATTTTTTTTTAAGATCTATATAAATTATATTAGATCAGTAAAAATTAAACGAAGACAAATGATCTTAAGTTTAGAGAACATAATAGGTCTCGGATCAATAATAATAATAATAATAATACTATGCTAATTTATTTCTAGATCTATATAAATTATATTAGATCAATAAAAATTAAACAAAAAAATGATCTTAAGTTTGGAGAACACAATAGGTCTTAGATCAACTCATGTAGGCCAGATCTGGTAATTTATTAATATTTTGAATCTGATTTTTTGTATGATATATTTGGATGAGGTATGAGTCTAATTAGATAGATTTAGATTAAAATCTAATAGTTTCAAATTCAAGATCAACCCACTGACTATTTGGAATTGTTTATTTGTTAGGCTTATATAAGATCATGTTTATTGATTAAAAAAATAAAATCTGTACTTTGTGTTGATATAGGATCGGCCATTCCTATCGAAGTTTGTTAATATGGATATAGATTTTTAAATAAACTAATTAAAAGTCAGATTATTGACAAATTAAATAGTTCCGAGTGTCTTTTCCCACCTGTATATTTTTCAGAATGTCAGTACGGCACGCAGAGATACAAGAAGGATATGAATTTGATATGGAATGATATATTTTGCATCATGCATGTCTTTTGAACGTTGTCATCCCAGAAAATCATGATGTATTCATGAATAGAAATGTTGAACGAATCTCCCCTCAATACATAACATAACAGTAAGCACGGTGTCAAGAATTGACAATGTCGATAAGTCTACGGACAACGCACGTACGGTCAATTTGACCAATTAATTTGTTTGGCCGCGTACGTTTTTTCCTTGGAGAGAAGGGTAGTTTGACCTCTTCTTGCTCAAAGTCCCGTGCGTTTTTTCTCATTCTTGATACTCTTTTTTGAATAATAAGAGGGAGTAAGTAGAATACTATAACCGTTCCAAGTTGAATCACATTGATCGGGCATTTTCACGTCTAAATGTAGTTGACATAATTCTTGTTGTGATATAATTTTCCGTATTTTTATAAGATTTATAAAATAAAAATTATAGCATTTAATAAAATTTAATAATTTTTGATATCAAATTGGAACTATAATTGAGTTTAAGGTAAAAATAAATTTGAGTAAAGTTTGAAAAATCAAATAAAATTTTTAGGCGGACCGATCAACTGATTCTATAAACCGATAAATTGTTTTGTCATTTTAGCTAAGGGGGTTTGTTCGACTAAATCGATCAATTGGTTTGGGAAACTAGTCGATTGATCTATAGAATAGGCAACTGATTTGACCAAATTGATCGACTGGTTGGTCGGACTTCGTACTTTTCGAAACTCAATTTTTTGTAAAATTCGTTGTATCAAAATAAAACTTTGATAATCCAACTCCACAATGTTCTTGAGTGATTCTTAACCTTTTTTTATTATTATTTATTTGGCTTTAGGTTCTGCCTCAAACAGATTTGATGGCTTGATTTTGATAGTTAAGGGGAGGATAATCTCACTCTTGTCTTCTTCTTCCTCTCTCCTATACAAACCTCTAGAAGTATGCTTTGATTCATATTATCCCTACTCGAATGGGATATTCATTCCCACATTGATCTTCTATTTCCCTTCTTATGTTTGATATTTTCTAGACGAATTCGACCTACATTTTCTAGAAAATTACCATTTGAGCTCTAAGATATAATTTAATCTATTCTTAATAAATCCATTTGTTCAACTCATATTTGAATGATAAAATTAGGGTTTTGATCTATTGCATACCTTCACTTGTTCTTTAATTGATTTGTTGGTTATAAATAATCCTAATCGCACATTCTTCTCACTTTTCTTTCAGCATCCGAAATATCTCAGCCCTCTAGTACTTATGTTATTGTCTCTCCACTGTGAGCTTACATTCACATTCCTTTCACTCTTCTAATCATTTCTCTTACTCCCTCTTGTTTTATCCTTAAGTAAGAAAGAGTTAGATTTAAGAGGAAGTTGAATTGCTTTCAGCTGAATTATTATATGTTTTTCTCTTAGGTGTGATGTAATATCCCAAAATCCTAATTTCCGAAATTATGGCCAAATAAGGAATTATTAGGAAAATTAGTTACATAAATTCATTTATTAAAATGTAGAGAGTTAATTAAGGTAGATTAAGAGGAAAATAATAAAGAATTTAATTAGAAGAAAATTTGGGTATTTTTCCTAATTAGCATGGAGGTTTAGGGAATTTATCTAAAATAGTCTAAAATAAGCAAAAAGGAATTTATTTAACATTTTATAAATATTAATATTCTGAATAGCCCAAAATACCCCAATTTCCCTATAAGTTAATTTAATTATTTTCCTATCCTATTTATTTTCTTATCTTCCCTTTTCTTCCTTTTTCTCCCTCTTCTTTCTTTTTTTCTTTCTTTTCTCTTCTTCTCCCCCGGCTGGGCCAGCCACCGGCCCAAACCCCTCTCCTCCCCGTCTCGCGCACAGGTCCAGCCCCCCTTTCTTTTCCTTTCTCCTTCCCGCGGCCCAGCGCCGTGCGCTGGCCCTCGTACTCTTATGCCCAAAACGACGTGTTTCAACCCCGAGGACGCCGAAACGCCGCGCCGCGTCAAGTGCCCAAATGACCGTTGCCAGCCTACGACGCGACGCTGCGTTTTCCTTCCACAACCCGTAGTACGCCGCGTTTAGTTTTAAGAAAATCTTATAAACGCCAAACCGGCCGGGTTCCCCTTATTTTTCTTCTTTTTTTCCCTTGGACCACCGGTCCACCCTGCCATCTTCTTCTTCCCCGACCTGCATTCGACGCCTGCCGCTCGAATCTCGCCGGCAGCCACCAGCCCAGTACCGGCTGTCCTCCCCTGCCTCTCTCCCGTCGCTTTCTTTCTTTTTTTCGACCCGACCAAGTCCCTCTCTCCCCTTCCCGCGTGCCCCTCTCTTTCCCTTTTCTTCTCCCCTTCCCCGACCTAGCTGCCATGGCAGGACCTGCACCGCCTGCCATCGGCCGGCACCTACACCCCTGCCTCCGCACGCCTCCTCTCCCTTCGTCGTTCCCCCCCTCCTTGGCCTATAAATACCCCCTCCCGAACGGCCACAGCAAGTCCTCCCGTTGGACCTTGCTGAAACTCTATTCCGCCGCCGCCAGAACAGACGCCTGTCTGCCGCCTCCAGCCACCACCGAAACCACCTCTTTCCACCATTATCATCCCTGCACTTCCCTCTACGAACCAAGCCACCAGCACCCCCCCCTTGCCCTGCACGTGCCGCCATAGCCGTGCAAAAGTCCTAACCCGAAACTACCACCTCCAGCCTTCGCCGCCCTTGCGCCGCCTCTCACCGCCAGCCCAGCCGCCACCAAGGCCTCTTCCACCCTCCAAAATGCCCAGCAGACCTCCCTCAACCTTTCCCTACCTTCAAATTCCCCTGCCTCCCTCTCCTCCTTCC